>JAAAKQ030304486.1:0-10115 GCA_010016005.3 Zanna intricata
GCTGAGGCTTGAATGTTCTGGAAGACCAACCTCATCAACAAACAATAGAAATATGGAAGTGGTTCGAGCTGTCCATTGTGCGCAAAGAATTTGTACCTCTAGGACAGAATGTTAATAGCACCTTTTACAAAGATGTCTTGGAAAGACTTTGAAAACGGGTCAATCAAGTACAAATGAACACTGTAAATGATTAGGTGCTGCACCATGATAACGCATCAGCTCATATTTCACTTTCAATTCAATAATTTCTGGTGAAGAAAAACTAATTCCACAGCCTTCCTCTACAGCCAGATCTATCTCTGTGCAATTTCTACCTCTTCCCTAAATTGAAATTGAACTTGAAGGATCATATTTTGGGACGATGGAAGACAAAAAAAAGCTTAACCAATGAGCTACACCCACTTAAGAGATATGCCTTCTGGTACTGCAACGAACAGTGTAAGAAACATGGAAAAACCAGTGTGTAACTTCCCAAGGGTATAATACTTCAAAGACAATAACTTTTAATTTCAGGTAAATCCGATAATTGAATAAAAAATCATTACACTTACTTTTGGGACAAACCTTGTATGCATTATTACCATTCCATTTCTTCATCCAATAATTATTTGCAATCATCTTGTTTTAACGTAATAATGCTTAAATTTTATCTTTCCTGTTTTGTTTATCTATAACATCAACGAACTATAGAAATAAGCAGCATAAAGTTTTCATTATTATACTGAATCATAAGATGGATACATACGCATGCATGCACATGTACAATTATATTATCTAAATAACCATTTCATATTAAACATTTTTCTAAGTAAATTCAAAAAGCAAGGAATAAAAACTAATTAATTTAGGCGTATAGCAAAGTAGTTAACTGAAACAATAATCTAAAATTTGTTTTAATTAATTATAAACTGCAATTGTAGCAGAACTGTAATTGTAATTCAAATCAAGGAAATAAGGCAAAAAATGATTGTATGCTTTCTTAACAGGAAGTGCTAACTACCTGACTGAATGTGAAAATGATCTAGGAAAGATGTAAAAAATTAGAACATACACTATAATTAATATATGTATTAATAATTGTATTAAAATATGTATAATATTAATATATGTATTAATTATATACAATAAAATTAACATATTCATATTGAGCAATGACAGTCTACAATAATATAGTATTACAAGCATCAAATAACAATAAAAAAGCAATTCACACAGTAATCATACATGAAGACAAAATAGTGTAATATATTAGTGTCATTAGCATAAATTAGATGATATACGAGAGTACAAAACAAATTTAGGTAAAACAATTTTTTTTTTTTTGTTAACTAACCTAATATTATTCTCAGAACAATTACTGAGAAAACTACCTCCACATTTCTAATAGAGAACAGATGAAACCAACTTAGGCAATCAGCTAATTCATTAACCTCATTTAATAAAAATTTCCTCATTTCCTTATTTCGTAATTTGATAAAAAGTTTCTACATTTAAGATATAAATAACTGGCGAAAGAAAGGTAGCTGATAAATTTAAGGCAACAGCCAATAAATCCAATAGAGAAATTAAATCAACTGTATTATTTCTAATAGCTATTAATCAGAATGAACAAAAATTGATATTTTCAAAGTAGAAAAATTTTTTTTTTTTTTTTTGTTACAAATTTATCAAGAATAAGAAACATTTTATAATGGTCATGAACAGTTTCAGAACTATAGCTGTGATTGAAGAACATTACAAATCTTACTAATAATTCAATTTGTAAAGATTTTTTTCAGTTATCATTACATATACAATAATAAAAAAATATGTGAAGGTAAAATATTATTATTACCTTACATTTAAAAATATTTAAATCTTGTTCAGCCTTCTTTTAATACCTCATTAAAAACCCAATAAATATTAAATTAATTTAATCCATTCAATAATAAAAAAATTCATTTAATAACCTGCTTCACTATACTGAACTGAAACATCACAGATCATGCTATACAATATGAATTTAATACTTTTATATCTATAACACCTTGAGCAGAATCAAAGGCATGTGAATGCATTGATTCAACAAAAAAAAAAAAAATCAGTGGATTAAGCAAATAGAAATTTTTCTGTAAATGGGTATTAGTCCTGAAAGTTTAATACATAATTCAAAGGCTGATCAATAAAAAAATCTGTGTCTGATAAAACCCGTAATGATTAACACAGATCATGAAAAACTGAGAAAAGGATCATGAAAATGTTGAGAACTTCTTGACCAGTAATCATCATGAAGATGATTTCTCATTAATCACCAACACTAAGCAAAAATCTTCAGTTAATCATTACAACCTTGAAAGCAAGAAACAGTCAATAAAATGTCACCTTGATTCTCTAAGTGTAAAAGTTCAGATCAGTTAGCATATAGAATCATGCTTGTAATTTTTTTAGATATAAAGTGAGTCATTCACACTAAACATCTGCCAAAGTGAGCAAAGGTAATAGCAAAATATTAAGAGACCTTTTGCAAGCACTCAAATAATATATCCTTAGAGTAAGATCAAGAAAGTTCAATTTTTGGTTGCTCCATGATAACACCAGATCTCACTGTGGCAATCAAACAATGACAACACTGATGTGTCTGAAGTTCAAAGCTTCTTGGCACACTCCACTCAGCAAACTTGTCACCACAAAACTTCTGACTGTTCCTCAATTTTAAGAGAGATATTAAAAGATTAATAATTTTGATCAAATTTCAAAGTTCAGGTTGCAGTGCACATTTGGATCAAGGATAAAGCAGAAAATTCCTTTATGAACAGAAAACATAAAAGCATTTGGAAAGATGTATTACATTAAATACAAAAAAAAAAAAAAAAACTAATAAAATATATATCTAAAATACAACAAATTTACTTTATTTTGAGATCTGTTTCATTATTTCCTCTTGTTTCAAACACTTCATAAAACTAGAGGGTTATCCATGAACCCAAGCAAATTATAAAAACTACATGATACACAACTTATAAAAAAAACGGTCAGCGATTTTAATTTTTTATTGTCGAGTTAATGTTGAACAGGTTAAAACATAACTTTAAAAAAAATTTATAAATAATTAAAATTATAAAATATTAAAATTAAAAATATAAATAATTAAACACTTTCGGAATACTATATTGTTAATTTATAACAATCAAGAATTACTCACTAGGCATGATTAACAAACCCAGGTATGCAACTTTTCTTTTTTTTTAGTTTGACTAAATTCTCCAAAATAATGGCAATTTAATTTATTAAAATATAAAATGAAAGGGTGTAAATAAAAGGGAATATTTACAGATATGAGAGGAGGAAAATATTCATCTTCACAATAATAAAATAGCCAACTTATGACAAAGCTCATAAACTTAACATGAAGTTGAATACTTAATTTTGACATACAAGATTAATTTTCAATAATCTTCATTACAGAAAAATAGATAAAGATTTATCATTCTATAAATGATAATAGGTAAAAATAGAATTAAAATCTATGTAATAAAAATTCAAATTCATACTTAAGTAACACAAAACATTTACTCTCAATACATTCTTTACAAATTATGTCTGACTAAAC
Source organism: Zanna intricata (assembly GCA_010016005.3). Lineage (NCBI taxonomy): Eukaryota > Metazoa > Arthropoda > Insecta > Hemiptera > Fulgoridae > Zanna > Zanna intricata. Next base: position 3,590 of record JAAAKQ030304486.1, read on the forward strand.
TACTCTTTTAATAGATCCTATAATAATAAACATAAATAATTTTATCTATATATTCTATGTCATAAATGCATATTTATACCCAGAAACTGAGAAATCTTCTTGTAATAACATATGCAGATAGATTTCAATATCATTTTCATACAACTAAAAAAATTACACTTTATAACAGCTCATAACATTACAATCATAATGATTACAATAATAAGTAAATTATCTACATAGACCTATCCATTCTACAACAGGAATCAAAGGAAATAGTATTAGGAAAAATAAAAGGGTATAAAATGAATAATTTGTTTTGGTATTAATTCACCAGATATGTTAAAAGCTTGTGTATGGGAATTTTATACATCACAGCCATAATCTTCAAGTAAAAAAGTTAGTATACGAAATAAGAAACTTTCTGTTACAATAAATCCTAAAATAAAGATTTGATTAAATGTAGGTAATTAAATATAAATGAAATTTAAATATAAATGATATGATAAATGATATCATACAGAATCAAGTTCACGGCGAGGCCAATCATGCCGATTGAATAGAACAATGAAAGTAGAATATTAGAGCTAAATATTGTTACTGATCAAAGAATACAACACAATGAAGATATAAAGTGGCAATGAAACTAGATTATTTATCAAATTACTGATAAAATCTTTGACTGAATGTGTGTCAATATTAGGTAATTTACTATTTTTTATCACTTAATTTGAATACATATTAACAATGTGTTGAAGTTTATATTATTTTTATAAATACACAAGATCCATGCATGCTCACACACATGTGCATAACACAATATGTTTATCTTTTATATAAAAATCAACTGAAAAGGAAATCTTGTTTTATTTCATAAGAGATTTCCTCTTAAGAAATATTTTATTAAAAATAAATTACAATCACAACATATAATGCTAATATTAAAGAAAACCAAAATTTTTAACAGAGAATTTCTACTTTTGTCCATCAAAATAATTTTAGAAATGATCAAGTAACTTAAAATATTTCTGTCAAAACTCTCTGACAATAAATTCTATAGAAAATATGATATTTTCTAGTTCATTCAAATAATGATTGATAAAAATAATATTATCATAAAGCATGGCATTATGCTAACTTTAAAATTCATAAAGGATCAACATAAATAAATTGAAAATATTATGTATACAGCTACTATACAGAACAGAAAAAATGAAAGTTAAAAAAAAGATCCATAAAAATAAAAAAAAAACTGGACAATCTATTCATAAATAAAACAAGGTAAATGTTCAAAAGAAGAATTTTATTTTAAAATAAAAAAAATAACTGATAAAATAAAGAAAAATTTTGAAAAATCACAAATAAAAACGTTATTATTTCTGAGAAATGAAATTAATTATTTTGAAAATGTCAAATACTCCATGAAATAAGGATTAATCATCATTATTATACATCATCATCATTATTACATTAGGTAACCATCTTATGAGGTAGAATTCTTACCTAGAATAAAACACTGGTTGTTTAACTACAAAAAAAAAAAATTTATTACTAAACAAATACTAATAAATTTATCAACGTAAAAAAATAACTACTATTATTGAAATGCTATGGTAGGTCAGTAATATGTAAAATATTTTAAAATGGAAATTTAACAAACTCATTAGAAATAATAACATAATCATAAATGAATTTCTGAAATAAAATATCTATCACAAAATTTGTTTAATCTATAAAATGTTTCAAAACCTACACACAAAAAATAACACTAGATTGCCGATTAAATTTTGATTAGTTTATATATATATAAATCAAATGGTAACAAAAGTGCTGTAAAATTATATATATATTTTTTTTCTTTCAACTCAAAATATTCTAAAGACCATTACTACAATGTTTTTATACATAATTTCACACATCACATAACAAAATTTCCAGATTTATTAATTTTTTAGATAAGATAAATAATAATAATAATAATAATGTAATTAATTTAAAATTAAAATAGATAAAATTTAAAAGTGTGCAATACATAAATTCATTCTCTACCTTCCCAAAAGCAGTTTTAACTGTTTGATCTTCAATTAATTGGAAATTCAAGACATCAACAAATAAAAATTAGATCTCAAAGATGGAGATTTAACCTCCAAAATAAAAAAAAAAATGAATACAAACATCCCCTATTCAAAAATGAATACTCATCACCTACTGTGGAAGCACAGTAGAACACACTTAGCAAGTATAATTGTGTAGGCAAAGTTATCGTAAGACCCACCATCCAGAACTACAGAGATTTCTCATGCTAATGTTATGCTGGCTTATTGTTAAGTATGACTGTGTCAAACAAGAAGTAACACATACAAGAAATAAGAGACAAAATCATAAATAGTTGTTTGTTTCTTTTTTCTACTTAAACGATTTTCCAGAAAACAAATCAGGTTAAAATTAAATTAGAACTTAAAAGAAAACTGAAAAAGAAAAAATTAATTTTTTCTCTTTTTATTTCAACAAAAAGTATGTTTTAAGTTTATCATTTACCATAAGAACAAATTTTGACATTTTCACAGTTACATTTTTCTCAGCTTCTACAAAAAGTAGAAGTATGAGATTTTCAGGAAATAACATTTTATGGTCTTTTTATTGTGAAAAGAATTTTAAGACAAAAATTTACTAACAAAAGTTATCTAAATTTTTAGGTTTGTTTAGGAGAGTTACAATATAGCTAAACGATTAAATTTACCAGCAGAATCAAAGTAGATATACACATTCAAGTGAAATAAAAATTTAATAAAAAATATTCTTAAATAAAGGAAAAGACAACTAGAATTTTTACATTTACAATACCTGGAAGTAGCATTTCATGTTTAGCTTCCTTGAAAGATATTTTACATATTTATATTTAATTTTTCGTTGATGATGGAAGTAAATATTGGTCCCTTTTAAAGTAAACATAACTAAATAATAAAATTATTTAAGTAAAATTAATACAATGAATGGAATGCTTTCAAAATGAAGTATTACTTTAATCATATCTAATTACATTACAGTAAGGCAAAGACTCAGTTCTGTAAAATTAACCCTAAGATATTAAGTTTAATTACGTATTCAACTTAATTTATTTGCACTTTTTTAATAAGAGATCGAAATATAGTATTATAAATAATTTACTTTTAAAATAAAGTATTTAATTCTCAGCTAAATTTTACCTTTCCTACTAAATTGCTGATAAATTTACTTAATATTTATCTTCATAAATACCAGTATAACTTGTACATTACACTGATGCAAAAAATCACAACACTGAAACTTATAAAATCAAAATAAAGTCAGATAACCTTTACACATTACTAAATTCAGTAGAAGTAAAGCAATAAAATGTCAGTTCCAAGCTCACTGCCTAACACAGATAGCACAATTTTTAATGTGTAACTTCTACATTATCTTCACTTAGAGAGATGAAACAGTAAGAAAAAATAAATTATGACGTAAATGTAATACTGTAATTGTTAATGTTAACTAATAACTGGATGCCAATTAACGAATACACTAACATTTCTACAAGTAATTAATATACTATAGTTTTAGTAAACTATGAAACTATCTTAGTTTTCAGTAAACTTATTCGTCGATGTATGAAAATAATTAACACACAGCATAAGAAACTAGAATAATTTAGGATTAAACAGAATTTAAATATACCATCACCAATCATCATTGGATTTATCTAATACAATAAACTACAACATAAATTTCAATCTAGAAAGAAACCATTTCCGAGACAATTAAGTAAGAGTTAATAAAAACTTATATTTTTAATGCAACTATAAACTGAATGTGTTTGATGAAGAAAAAATTTGAAAAAAGAATTATAGTCATAATTTAAAAAGTATATTAATATAAAGAACAAAATTTTAAGGAACTAACCATTAATTACACCAATATTAATAATATTTGTTGACAGCTGATTTTGGGATAAGTCCATGGTATTTGTTGGTATTATTTGCTGATATATTATGCATTTTTATTTGTTGCAGAATGAAGCAATATTACTAGTCATGGTCAAATGCTGCTGGATATGGTACCATACCAGCAGTTGTTCCAAATCATCTGATTCCAATGATGGCAATAATGTTGTATGTGAACATTTTATGACAGACTCATCAAACTGCCATAGAATAATGAATAAGTTAACTGTAAGACCTAACTTAGAGACACTGGACACTTTACTTCTAATGATAAGTTCATTACAAAAAAAACTCATTAGTTTTGTTACTCCAATTTTGTCTCATAACTGTGATGTTATATGAACCCATCTGATTTCATGTGTATTTTTTTTGTTCTGGTGTTTTTTTGGTAGTTTTTTGTTTTGATTAAGGTATCTTGTTCTCACAATTTCTTGAAGTGTTACTAAAGAAAGCTGTTTCTCAACCTTCAAATCTAAGGTTGCAGTAGAAGAAAATGAGATTCAGCAAACCGATTGACAATAGTCTACATATGTTTCAAATCAGTCTAGTATTCCAAAACAGCAAAAAACTGAACATCAAACCAGGAACAAAAACTTGGAATTAGTAAAAAGGACACTTCACCCCGAGAAAAAATATAAACAACACGTTAGACAGTACACTAAACCCATCAGTAGCAACTTGAAAGATCAACAAAAACAACCAGACTGTAAGAAAACTACTTAAAATGAAAATTAATTTCAGTTAGAATAAGGAAATATTTTATGGCAATGTTATATTGCCTGAAAAGATGCTCAGTATTGAGTCATTGATAATGACTTGTCTCCTCATTCTTATTTCTGAATGTTTCTTGATGATGATTGCCTCGTCAATAATACAGCACGCAGAAAACAATAAAATGTTTAGACACAAATGTAATGGAAACATATAACATTATAGGCATTCAGCTTGTAAAAATGAATTCATAAACAGATGGTCACATAAGCTGAGATATGATCAAATCTCCAACATTATGACCTTCAAATGGCATCAGCTGCTTAGGTGTTATTTATGTTTTGTAAATAATGAATGAGGAGTTTACTTGTCTGACAAATTTTTCAAAATGTGACCAACACTTGAGAGTGTTAGACAAAACAGTTTCAAAATAAAACAAGAAAAAGATTTTTTTATTGAGAAAATGATAGTACCATATAAAAATACGAAAGCTGGCTCATGATGGCAATATATTAAGAATAAGATCAAAAAATGAGCTTGAAAAAATTTTTTAAGAGCTGGCACCAGTGTACACCTTACCTACCATTTGCTGGGGAAACAATATGTTGTTTCCCCAGCATATGGTAACACTTATGGAATGGTATTATTCCAACACTTATTTACAGATTGGGAACAAAAGTATTTTATCAGAAATATAAGTATAAATCTAATATTGTATAAATATAAATCTATTATAAATAAAAGTTTTAGTTCAGAAAGTTGTTTAACTACATGTAAAACCATACCAAATCCAGTTGTCATGGTATATTTTGATAACTGGTTTATCTCTGTAGAAGCGGAATGAATTTGGTATCCTAAGCGTTAGAACAATATTAAACAATCGTACTAGGGGCTGCTGCTCTTAACAGAGAATAAAAAATTTTTTATTTTGCAAAGAATGCTCTGGGAGTTGACTATAAGAATGACAGTGAATGTGCTACTAATGGATTGGTATCGTAATAAGTGCCTAAGCCTTGGTAGTGGATCAAGGATCTGGTCCTGGATATAAAGAACAAAATAAAAAAGTTCCAGTTACACTGCCCAAAAGTTATAAGCGAGTATAATACTCACATGGGTGGTGTTGATTTGCAGGATATGTTATCTCATAACAGGATATTTATCACCTGTGAGAACACACAGGTGATAATTTTCATCTTTTCTCAACTCTTGGATATCACAGTTAATAATGCTTGATTATTGTACAGAAAAAATATGAAACTACAAATAGTTGCAGTACCGTGCTGTTGAAGAATTTCTGTTGTGATGTTGCCATAGCATTAATCACAAGAAATAAGCCTAAAGTTGGAAGAACACAGGCAAAACCTCATGGTCCTGGTAAGAATAAGAGAAAACCAGTAGAGCCTTGTCCATCTGCAGATACTCATCTGAACAACTGCAATCAGTTTTACTAATTAATGATAGAGATTGATGCAAATTATCCCAAAAGAAAACAATGTTTTTGTCTGCTGAAAGTGTTATCTGTTTCTGTATCGTTAAGGAAAGAAACTGCTTTGTAAGTTAGTGATGCTCCTTTTAAGCAACCAAATCAAATGTTGTTTTGTTCAAATTTTACTAACTTTGCAATGTTCCTTCAGAGGAAAAGCTCATAAAATGTTAATTAATGGTAACATCTTTTCCTTTCACTTTTCCTGTTCCATGACAAATAAGTGATAGTACAAAACCAAAAAGATATTTTTTTTCAACATTTATATCCACACTTCTCTTCATACATTTATTTATTTACACACACACACACACACAAAAGGTGTGTCCCAAAACAATTCGACCTACTTTCAAATCTCCACACCAACATCACTCATAGTGAACTCTGT
>JAAAKQ030304508.1:0-26911 GCA_010016005.3 Zanna intricata
GGCCACATATTAAGGCATCCTGGAATAGTCGCTTTGGTATTGGAAGGACAGGTAGATGGGAAAAATTGTGCAGGCTGTCAACGGTTTGAATATGTAAAACAAATTGTTAGGGATGTAGGAGGTATGCCGAAATGAAATGACTGGCGCTAGATAGGGAATCTTGGAGAGCTGCATCAAACCAGTCAAATGACTGAAGACAAGAAAAGAAATATATAATTATTTTATTTTCTTAATGTGTATGTTGCAATTTGTTCAACTACAAAAATCAGCTGGTAAACAACTGATTTGCGACAAGTTAACCATATACTTGCATAGAAACATATATGTGATTATGCAAAAGCATCATGTGTCTTATAGTTAGAATAAATGTATCTTATGGTTAAATCTAAATTTTCACATACACCATAAATTTAGAGAATATTTGTAGTAGAATAACTCCAAACTGCACAATTTAAAAAGTTAAAGGAAATGGGAAAATAGGTAGTACAAAAAAGATTAAATCTCGTAGAAGACCATTCACAGAAATGTTTCGGCTAGTTGCTTTCCTACAACCTACTAAATTGAATAAGGATAAAAGAATATAATTTAATAGTTTGCGATGTTATAAATGGTGTCCATATAAAACATATATATTTAAACATCACACACACACACACTTACTAGTTCCTAGTTCAATAAGAATTAAATGTTGTGATTCTTTTTCAGAAGCCCTGTAATAAAATAAATAAATAAAATTAAAAAATAAATAACAATAAAATCTCAATAAACATAATAATGTATCTTACAGCACACTGAATTTGCAATCTACCATCTTAACAATAACCTAAAATACCATTATCAATATTTCTTAAAAGATACCCTTAACTGTAAACTTGTAAATGTTCCTAAAATTGATTTTTAAAGTTTCTATTTGTCATTCCTATGTATAATTTCTTACACTATTCATCTCCGTATTTTATTTTATACATATCTGCTTTGTTCTAATATTATAAACATATTTCCTGTTTTGACTATTTTACACTATTTTTTTGTTGGGTTTTAAAATTAATTCTATTAGCAAATGCTTCTTTTTTTTTTTTAATTTATATACGTTGATACTATAATTTAAAGGAACATGACAATTATTTTTTGTTTCTTTTAATGCTATGAATTTATTCATTATTGACATTAATTTATTTATGTTCTTTATGCTCTGATCATTTTTGTAATTTTTAAGAATTGTTGTTGAATGTACTGCCTGTATATGTTCTTTATGCCACCAGATGAATATGCATCCAGACTTCAAGATGTAGAAGTATTTAGAGACGGCCAATCTCCTTGGCAGAATGGTAGCATCTCAGCCTTTCATCTGCAAGTTCTCAGTTCAAATCTCAGTCAGGCAAAGCACTTTTCATACACTACATAATACCATTTCCATATCCCACAGAAAAAATCCAACTTATGTAGTGAGATCATAAAAAATTAAAAAAAAAAAAAAGCTCTTGGGTTGCTGTATTAGTGAAAGTTTATTTTATTTGATTTATGAAGATGTATTTATTGGTAATTTTGAAAGGTAAACAGTAACATTCTCAAAAAATGTAGACAGTTTTGTTCTACTAATGACTATGTTGATATGTTACCCGATGTGTTATGATTTTTTCTGCAATTTATGAACAATGTTGTCTATAGCTGTGGTTCGTTGATGTCAATTTCGATTTTCTCTTTAAAATATGAGTAAACAGATCTGCGGCGATAACAATAAGATAAAATGATATGTTCCATTACATGAGTTCTTCAACATAGTTGTTGATCAAGCATATATGTGTGTAACAGAACTAACTTTTATATATAAATTATAACCATTCCAAAATCAATATTATAGATGAAATATACTTGAAACATTATTTATACAAATTTACTTAATAACAATTCATACAATTCTATACATATAAGCATTAATTACATTGAAAAAATATACTATGCTATTGTTCTAATCTCACAATGATACTAAACACAACACATGTATGTTTACTGGTAAATAGTTTGGTAATTATGATAGAAATAAATTTCAATTTTTTAATACTGAGTATAAAATTATATAAAAAAAGAAGAGTAAACAAATTAAACATTTTAACAATACAAAAACAAATGGACACTTTAATAATTATGTTCATTCATATTAAAATTTCTAGGTTTTTTCCTAATTTATGAATAAAATATTAAGATTTTTTTTTTTTAAACCTATGAAATAAAAGGCACTATGTCAGTGCTAAATACACAATAAAAATGTTAACGGTTTAAATGTGGATTAATTTTTAACTCTTGTTTAAGTATATTACCATATGAATCTTCAATAACAATCAATTCGGCACGGCTAGCTACTTGCAACGGAACAACTAACTGATGTTTTATTCTTGAGGTAGTAAACTGCCAGGAATGTAATATAAGACCATTCTCACCACGTAACTCAACAACTCTAATACCAGCACTTGACATAACAACACCTCTGGAAGAAATAGCATCAGGATAAACACATAAAAAGAGAAGCAAACGTAAGATATATTAATTTATTTTATAATAGTCAATCCGTTTATTTAGTTTTACATGTTTTATGATCAACTTAAAATAAAAATGTTTACAAACGATGCTACATTTATTTATAAATATATGTCTTTATAAGCAAAGATAATAACAAAATTAGAACACTTCCTAAGATCTGTTTAAATAATCTAAGTAGCGAGCAAGAAATTTATTAAACATTACCTCTATCTTATAGCAATTAACAACTTAATTCTTCTTCCCAAACTGAACATAAATTTTACCCACTTTTTATGGGTCTCCCTAAACTTCTACTAAATGAATGATAATGTAGAGCACTAACCAGAATCCACATATACTGTATTCTCTTGATATGAAGTACCCATCTTTCTCTGTACTTTTAACTTCCCAAAAATAGTTTCTTTTCTCTAAATCTGTTCCTGATGTCAGTACTACAGATTCAATCTTTCAAAATCAGATCACAGAAATAACGCTTATGCAGCCTTCATCTTCCTTCTAACCATGTCATTCTAAGTACATATGACTGATTTCAATATAGCAACACAAATACTATCACAGTATATATTCTAAGCTGTGCATTCTTGCTAGACTTTTTCTTAAAGACCTAGTTTATAAAAAATAAAATATAAAAAGATCTTATTTATTGAACTATTATTTATTGTAAAAATTCTTTTACAATCAGAGGTTAATAATCATTACAAAAAAATATATTTAAATTAAACAAAAAAGAAAAGAAAATTCAAAACATTTGGATTTTGGACTTTTTTTAGATACTTTTGGTCCAGTCAACTGTAATCAAAAGGGGAAAAGCACAACTAGATGTTACAACAGTCCTAAATTCAAAATTTCAACATTTTACAGCTAATTTTTTTTGAGTTATGCGATATATATACATACGTAAGTAAAGACATCATGCTGAAACTAGTCAAAATGGATTCAGGGATGGTCAAAATGGATATTTTCGCTGAAATCTGAAAACCGAAATTTTTCAAGATTACAATACTTCCTTTTACTTTGCACAAGGAAGTATAAACAAAAATAACATCAAATCTATTGATTCTCTTGACTATTTCCAGATCTTCTTCTAAAGTAACAGCATATCCCAAATGAGATGAAACGTCAATTTGTTCTTCTGCTCAAAGATTTATTACCATTAAATATTTTTTACTAGATTGGATTTTTGCTTAAATATGCTATTACTTTTATTTTCTCCTGATAATTTTCCAATTTCTCTATGTTTACATTTCCTGATCGTGTAACTGTGTTAAGGAAAAAACTTTATTTACAATCTCAATTGCAACTTGCTGTTTCCATAATTAAACAAGTAATTATTAAAAATCTAGATGAAAAGATTATGCTTGTAATACATTTAGATTTAAATAAAATATTTTTGTCATTTCATCACAGATTCTAATTGCAATCCTTATCCTGAATATGATATACTACTCGAATCAGATTTTATAAATAGTATCTCTTTTCTAATCTCTATCATAACTTTCAACTTTCCAAGTCTATGAAAGTAAAGTATGTATCATTATTAATTTCTGTTTACTTTTCTATAACATTCTTGAAAATGGAAATTTTATCAGCTAGTCAACCTTACCGAAAATCTACCCAAGTACTTTACTCTTACATTCCGCCATCCAGGTTTTCATGAATTTTTTTTTATTACAATGGAAAAAACTGAGAGAAAATACATAACATTTAACAAAAAATTTGCATATTATAATTGTTTTTTCTTTAATTATGAAATAAAATTATTAATTATGAATGAATTTTACTTCAGCTTACCTTATTATTCTTTTTACATCTGCTCTTTACTTTACTCTGTTAATGATAGCTCTCTTTTGTTTTCATTGCTATTCTAGGTATCAACTGCAAAAATATTCTGGCAAATATATTTGATCCACATGATTTTTATTGCAATAAAACAAACATTATTAACTTTCTGCAACTATACAGAATATTGCTGGGAAACACAATTTGTAAACATGGACACGATGCAGTTTTAGTAATTGCAAAAAACAGGGAATGCTGTGAATGCTGCCTAGACTTACTATTTAGAAAAGGGTTGTGATCATAAGTGAAAAAATGTTGCATCATTACATAATTTTAATAAAAATGTGAGTTAGCATGTAATTTTCTTTGAAATAAACATATAATGATTACTTACTCAAAAGAATGTAAAAATTTTTTAATCTGCTATTTCTAGGTAAAAAATTGAATCTCTGAAAATGTTATTAGAAAAATAAAAATTATTATTTGACTTACAACAAACAATAGCAAAAGAAAATTGTACCTCAATTTATCATATTTAAGATCTTCTTTCCTCAGTGTGGCTTCACTTTCACTGTTAAACCATCTGAAAATAAAAATTAACATAAAATATAATAACTGATCAGAACCAAAATAACATATTATTTCACTTATCTTTGCAGTCAATTTTTTTTTTTCATTTTTTCCGAGTTCAATGAAAGATTTTTTTTACATTTAAGAACAGATGAAGAGCCCAATGGTAATATTAATAATCACAGTTTTTGCTCATGAAAGTTTTATTGTGTTCCTAATATAACTTGTCTTCCTAATATAAGTATTGTTTTTGTGGAATTCAATGTACTTTTTTAGGGACAACTTATGTACATAACAGAATATTTTGAATGATTTCTAACAAAGGGTGGGGTACAAATACAACATTATGAAGGCAATTTATTTATGAACATAATTACCACACTAGTATTTTTAAACATTCATTGTATATGCACATGCTGTGGTTTTATTTTGTGTTCACAGTTACTGTGAAATGTGTTATGTCAGTATATAAATGATCTTCTATTACATGTATGTGTGTGTGTGCTTGTGTAGTGTGCATATGTGTGAATTTGATGTTTAAAGAAAGCTAAAGTTTGATGCCACCAGTCAAAAAATATTGTGAACTATATTCTGGATGTAAATGTAAGGATCAAAATAAGAACTAGGTCCTTCACATCTGGTGTTCAGCTTGTGTGAAATGTCGGACACAGTGGACTAGAAGTAATCACCAAATGAGTTTTGCCAAACCAATGGTAAGGCATGAACCATAGGATCATCACTCATTGTGCAGTACCAAAATTTACCATTTGCAGTAAGGAAAGGAAAGTGCCTCATGGAAAGGATTTACTTGTACCACATTCTCAGACATATCTAAATTTAAAAGATGAATGAACAATGTAGATTCTGAAGTTCACAAGAAGTAAGATGATCCTGTATTTGAAGTACAATCTTTTTCCCTTGAATCTCATCTGATAACTTTAGGTTTAACCAGATTGAAATTAAAAATGAGAAATAAACAAATTAAATAAAAACTAATTTCACTAAAAATTTACAACTAATATTTCTTAGAAGAGAAAATTAAAATGCTAAAAACTAAAACTAGGTTGAAGTTGAAAACGTTCTAAAAACTTAAAGCTAATATCAAGGATGAGATACTATCCAAAAATTAAAATTAACACAAGGTAAATCTTACAATTAATATCACAGTGGCAATTTTAAAGAGAAATTAAATAAATTTATAATTAAAATATAAAGCATCTTAAAAAGAAAGAAAAAAAAACCGTAAAGGGTATAAAGAGCTCCTTAACAGATAACAAAAAACTATGTAAATGTTAAAATTTATTAAAAAAATTTATACTTCAAAGGAATATGAGAACCCGATCTATAACATTCTTGTAATTTCCAAGAATATGGTGAATGTTTTTGGGTAATTTAAATTTGCGACGTAAGGCCGCATATCATACGCAATCTATCAAAATATGAGGCACAGTTAGTCGGCAGTTGGATCTTATGCAGAGTGGTGCATTTCCTGTTGACATCAGGTACATGTGTGAGTGACTCTCGTATGTCCTTTCCACAATTGGCAAAGGACACTTCCTCACGACGAATGTTTCTGTATGAGAAGTCCAATGGCAACACAGTAAAGTTTGTATTAATATGTTTGAGTTTATTATCCACTGTGGCCGTTCAATCACCTTCCACTTTGCACAAAGAGTGAGTTTTATATGATTAATAAAGTTGCATGTAGTAACATGTGTAGTGAAGGATGGCTGGCCACATGTGTTCTTAGCTGCAGAATCCGCACATTCATTTCCCAGAATCCCCATGTAGCTAGGGATCCAACGGAAACTCACTTGTGTGTTGTGATGGTTCAACTCGGCAATTGCGTTACAGATTTCTATGGCGATAGGATGTCTGGAATAAAAGTTTTTATGGGCTTGCAGAGCACTGCACAAATCGCTACAAATAAGAATATTGCGATACGTAGCCTTATTTATCAGAGCCTTATTTATTGCGTATAGTTCAGCTGTAAATACACTTGTGATACCAGGTAGGCCAAAAATATATGTTCTATCATTGACAACAAATGCGCAACCAATGGTATTGTGTTTCGATCAGTGTATACTATTGCATCTGTGTATGTCTTTGACAGGTTTGTTGAAACATTTGCTACAAGACAATAGGTTGTGTGGAGTCTTTATTGTAAGTCATAAGGTCAAATATGAAATTTAGAAGCTTGATTCTTCACGGAGGATATGAGCATGGATATGTTGGAAAATTGGAATGGGTGCCAACATTTATAAGGTGCAGTAGACGACAGGTACAGAAACCTACAGGGGCAGTCTAGGTGAATTAAATGACCTTGTTAGGGATTCAAACTTATCAAAGAAACAAGCTGTTTTTGGGATCTTGGCCAAAGTTACTATTCTTTGGCAAAAGTTACTACAGTTTGGATCTATTCCCAAACTTGCATTAAAGTGCGTTTCTTTCATAATTGTTACAAAGAGTTTCAAGATTTATATTCTAAAGAAGATAATTTAGTGTACTGTTAACAATAATTGTGCTATCACAAATGCACTTCATAAACATAACTCTACAGAATGGAAACTTTCATACATTCTTTGGAACCTAATTTATAGGTTGTCCTTTCGCACAATGGCAATAAATTTCCTTCTAAGTCATTAGCTTATACACAACATAAAAGAGACATCTAACATAAAAGAAACAAATGCCAAATAAAAATCCTGTTACAAAAAATTCAATACTAGTACCGTTGGTTTATAAGTTATGATTTAAAAATTATCGCATTATTAATGGATTTGCAACTCAGCTATACTAAATTCTGTAGCTTTTTGAGCAAATGGCATAATAGAAACAAGGAAAATCATCACATCAGGAAGGAATGCACAACGCTTGAAGTACTTAGACCGAAAAGATGTAATCATCCACACTAGATAACTCAGAAATGATTCTTCTACCTCTGCTCCATTGAAATTAGGGCTTTTTAAACTTTGTTAAGGCAAAAGATAAAAATTGTCTAGATTTCAGTACCATTTTTATCTATTCAAAAGGAAAACAAAAATTACCACAGTTTTAGTTAAGTCGAATAGTACCCTCATTCAGGTAAATTCTTACTTACATTTCTTTTAAAGTACTTCTTGTTACTTACGTATAAAAAAAAATCTGTATTCACATTGAAAAGTTCTAGAAGGATCATATATTTTGTTCATTGTGCTTAAAAAAAAAAAAAAAATTTATTCCTCAGAGTAATAAGACACATCCTATGGATGAATGGCTGGCCGGCTGGCTGGATGAACAAACACAGAAAGCATAAATTCACACAAGATAATGAAGAATGGAAATTAAAATTTAAGATTCACAATATTCTTCTTTTTGGCAGAAACAAAAAAAAAGTATCCAACGGCATGAATTTATTACTAACAGAGAAATTTAATTTGAAATTAAAACTAAGAGGCAGATAATTGAATGTGGTAAAAAGTAGATAAAAAGATATTAAATATAAAATAGGAAGCACAATATACTAGAAGTTTTTAAACATTATTTAAGTATGGGCAAAATAAATAGACATCAATTGCAGGTTATCAAAGATAAGGAGGGCTTTCATACAAAATCTGCTAGTAACAAATATAAATCTTATAATAAGAAAAACATTTTTTTAAAAATATAAGCATTTGTATTGAATATAGTTTCTTTGGTATTGAAACATAGAAAATAGCAGGACTTTGAAAAGTAGGGAGCATATAAAAAGTAATGTAGATCAATAAAATTCAAAATAGGAAAAGATCTCAAGAAGAAAAAGAGAGGAGAGAATTGGGGCAGAATCTAGTAAGAAATTAATAAGATTTATAAGATGTAGGTTATTAATACAAATGTGAAATCTAAAATAGGTAGCAGAAGATAAGAATCCAAACAATATTTTGAGTAAATGCTAAATGAAAGAAGAGAGAGGATGACCTAGGACTAGTTGGATATAAGATGTCAGCCATACAGAGAAGAAGATAGATTATATCAGTTGAAGTGATAGAATTCACAGTGTATGTAATGTCCATTCAGATTATAGGACTTTGCTTGCAAATAAGTCAGCAAACAAATAAATAGTTTTTATATGTCACATTAATCAGTGAAATCTATAAAATATCACAAGAATTGAGCAAGTAATAAAGTAAATCAGATGATAAAAATAAAAAAATAAGATGATATCATGGTTGTGGGCATGACTGCAAACTATCTTGATGGGTTAATCGTTTTTCATACCGTACTTTTCCTTTCCGTATATCTTTCCTCATTATCAATCTGTGAGTGCAGGTCTGACCTTGATAGATTCTTCATGCTACAAAAAGATTTTTATAAACAGTATATCTTTGATATCCATCGGACTCAATAACTTTTTCCTATTTGGTATTTGCACAAAAAGCTTAATGGCCAAAGTAACTATAGGATAAAGCTCTTAATCTGCAAATAAAAAAAGTAACACAATAAATATATATTATATATAGCACTGCCTGTGAGCATCGGTTTACTACAACACACTAATTTCAGAGCAAGTTTGTGAGATACAATAGGAATGGCTTCCTGATGTTTCCACAGTATTCCTTACTTACAGAGCATTTGAACTTATGAGTACAGACAAGCTCTTCTTCTTCATAAATTATTTTTACTCTATAAATAAATAAAGCTAAACTTGAAACTGGACTCTCCCCCCGTATCATGTGATGGAAGGAAGATAAGAACTGTGAAAAGTATTACAAGTTATAAAAGAAACTCTATGACTTAAACTCTTACAATTGGACACTGGCAAATATTAATAGAAGTGACCAATAGATTGCTACATTTTTAGAAGGAATTTTCTGAGAAGAAAAACAATTAGGTTGAATTCATTTACAAAACAATATAATTTAGTTCTATTTCTTTCCAATGATTTATATACGTAGTTTAGTTTAATGCTGTAGTATTTAATTATACTTTTTGGTCAGATAACCAATCCATTACATAAATTAATCATTTGTGAAAAAACTTATTGTGACTGAGATAATACTGGCCCACATTTGGTACTGCCAATGCAAAACAATGACTCGGTACAAGGATGAGAATTTGAGTCCAGAAAAATAAAATAATAAAAGTATTTTTCCCACCACCCCTTTATGAGCGTTTGAACAAGACTGAACACTATCACAAATAATCTTAACTACCAAAGGGACATTAATTTATCAATATTTTGAGCAAAATTTTGAGATATGTCAAAGATTATGAGGCAGAACAGGGAAACCTGCTTCTTAGCTAAGGGAGTAGGTTAGAATCTCCTTGCCTCCTTGACCAATTGGGACCAGGATTAAATGGTATAATACCTTATAAACAGAAATCACTGTGCTAAATTTTATCCAAACTGGTCCATTAAGTCTGGAAATATCAAGCCAAAAAATAAGTAAAAACACACACATATTGTTTGAAAATTTTACATTACAAAAATTGTGTTTTTTTGATAGAAGAGATCATGGAACATCAAGATCTGCAAAAAACCCAACCAAATTAGCACATTTTCCTATACAGAAAGCTACAGCTATTTAATACACTAATTTTCAGTAAATCTTGTTTCTAATTGTTTGCACAATATTACTTACTACTACTCTTTTGAACATTCTGTAAACAAAGATTTATACAAAATGATTTCTAGCTCCTTAATTTAATCAGATAGTTCACTATCCTGGATGAAGAAATAGCAAAACAGTTACCTCTCTACAATGTTCTACAATGGTCAAATAGATTACTATTCTAAACAAAGCTATAAGAAACATTTAAAAGTCTTTAACTGCAACACAGAATCAATATTTTCTGTCCATTTTAGATACAAATCACTGATCTACAAACTTTTACAACAGCTACACTTACACAAAAAAAGGACCATATCTTAACATACATTCTAATACATTAAGAAATCACAAACATCAAATTGATCCCACTGTAAAAATAGTAACACCCATCATTAAGAATACCTGTAAAGACAGCTGAAAATGTATTGAAGAATATTTAACAAAAATAACTTTATGATTTGGTCAGTCATTAAAAAGGTTTACTTTTGAATTGATACCATTGTTAATAGTCATGAACACAAACACAGAAAGACCAAATACTATCACCTGAACCTATCAAAATAAAAAAAAATATGTAACTATTTTTTCATTAAATGGTCAAGATAGTGTAATAATGTAATAAAATAATAACATATTATAACAAATTTCTTTGGCATTGATTCAGACAAGTAACATTAAAACTAATAAAGTAAACAAGAAAAATAAGAAGAAAGATAATAAAAAAAGGATGGTTCTAAAAAATAAATTAAAATAAAAAAATAAATTACCCTTACTTTCACTCATACGAAAATTAATTTTAAAAGCCTATATCGAGTAAAATACATTATAATAAGAAAAAATGAGTACAACCAATATGAAAAAGCAAATCTATTACATTAAAAAAAATAATAATTAAGCAAACAAAAAAAACAATCTTCTGACTGAGATTGGTTAACTTTAAATTTAAAAATCGATACAAAAGATTACATAAAAACAAAAAAAAAAAAGCTGTAATACAAATTAAAATTGGAAGTTTTTGAGAACTGTACTGAAACAAGTATTCATTAACTGTTCTACTCTTACTCCTCCCCCAACATCAATGAAATTTGAGAACAGAGATATGTAGGTAAAGCAAGCAGGAAGGATCTACCTCATTCACAGAACAATGGAGTTTTTCTAGCACAATATAATTTTGGGAACTTTTGTTTAGCATGTCATGTAAAGATATAAAAAGAAATAATGTGAAAATAAAATTAAGAAATACAAACCTATGGTAAGCAAGTAATGCAGCACAACTAGGAGACCAATGAGTTTTATCGTCAATAGATCCACTATTACTTCCACTCGCTTGAGACTGTTGCACTAAACGTGAATTATTATTATTATTATTGCTATTAACATTTTTACTACTGTAAACAGGACGAGAACTGAGGTTGTTGTTAATTAATTCTGCAGACAATGACAATGATGGTGATGATGACGCTGATATTGGTACAAAACATGAGCCATCTGAATTTGCATTATTTATAGATGCTATTGTTGTTGTTGGAGAGGTAATAAAACATTCAACATTTAATTTACTAATTAACTGGACTGTTGTATACTGCATACACTGTTGATGATTTTGGAAATAGTGAGCTAATGGTAAAAATACAAGGCCAATATTATCAAACCCACGTCCCATGATGCCATCTTTAGAATGGCCTAGATCAAATGTGTGACCTAATTCGTGACAAACTGAACCCAATGTTGTACTGAAACAACCACCATAATTTCCCCTGAAAAAAAAAATTAAATTTTCATTTAAAGATGTTTATAAAATTAATAATAATATTTATAATTTATTTATAAAAAAAATTAATATTCGTTCATCACAAATAATTCTCTTGATATTGTTTACCCTTACTTCTACCATGTATTATAATTATGTCAAAGGGATGCAGTTGTTTAAATTTTAATTTTCCTGCAAAAGAGATATATAGTCAGAGGAATTAGTTACATTTTAATGCTAACAGCTCCTCTATGCTTTCCTGGCCACCATTCAAATTAAAAACATATTCTGACTTCATAAAACATGGACTTAGCTAAAAGTTCATTCCCAAACAAGGGATGCAGTTTCTTGCCGGATCCAAATAAGAAAATCTGTCACCAAATATTTTTAAACTTTAAAAATATAATTTTTAATAATACTAAATTTAATATTGTTAGATATAAATATTAAATATTAACAAGGCAGCAGCTGCTTGAACTTTCTGTCTTTAAAATATAGGTTTTTTTATACTGTTTTCCTTAAATTTGAATTTGGGAGAAGCTATATATAATATTTTTTGATTCTTTGTACAGAAGTTTTATTATTTTCTTTACAACATTATGTAGGTTTATCATGGAAGGTTATCTACAGTTTAGTACAATCTTGAAAAAGCACATTTAATATGAAAAGTTCCAAATATATGGTTGTCTTATGAAATATGATTTGCATACTTTGAATATAAGTTTCTGTAATCCAGCTGCTTTTTCCTATGATTAACTTTGAAACACAACATCTCGTTAACGTACATCAGTGATTGGTAGCGACTTTGATTGTACGCCAATACATGTTTTAACAGGATCAGTTGAGACAGTCGTGAGCTATTATTGCTATTTGTGAATAGTTGTGTTTAATAATCTTGTTCACATGCACTTGACTATACAGAAGAATATTGAACATTTCACATCAAATTCTCTTAAATCTCCACATGAAACAAAACTGTAACAGAAACATTTGTTTCTTAATGGAAATGTAAGTAGATACCACTCTATCAAGAACTTGACTCGTAAGTGGTATAAAGTCTTCAAAGAAGCTTGAGAAAATGTAAGAGATAAATCTTGAATGTGGAAGTGGTGTGAGCTTCGATGGTAAATCCCAGTGTTTAGGTGTCAGAATGATTGTAGAAAAAACTCAATAAAAATACAGAATTTTAATAGACCATTTGCACATGTGAAAAATTTGTGTGTAACTATTGTCTGTGGAGTAAAAAGCAAACCAATGAAAAATTTGTCCAGCAAGTTCAATTTTTTTAACTTGTTGGAAAAACTTGAAAACAAGCCATATTTCTTTTATATGGCTTATATAAAAGGAAAATCTATGAAAATCTAGCCAGGATGTGTACCAGAGTCCCAAAATATGATATGCTGCTGTTGGAAAAATTTAATGCAAAAATAGGGAAGGAGCTTTCTCTGGCAGAAATAGCAGGAAAGCACACACTCCACAAAGAAAGCAATGAGAATGAAGAATGCTTGCAGAGCTGGCAGAGAAGTAAGCATTGTTAACTGCCATGTTTGAAAACACTGCATGAAAAGCAATGTTTTAACATAAAAAAATCCATCTGGGCACCTGAAAAATGCCAGAAACTAATATAGTCAATCAAACTGACTACATGCTGATGTTCAAAAGATATGCATGGTCCACAGAAAATGAGAAAATAGTATGAGACCCAACTGTGACTGATAATTTTATAGTCAGAACTGCAGTTTTGCAAAAGATGTCAATGCCTGGTAGAGGACCAGCACAAAGAAGAATAAAATGGTACAAAGAGAAACAGTAAAGGAAAGGAGGGAACAGTATTAGAATAACCTGAAAAAAAGTCAAATTATTCTATACAAACTATTCATAATTCATTATTATTATTATTCATTATTCTAACTCAAATTATTCTATTTGTCTCAGGGCATTAGAATGCCCAGAGACGAATAGAAAGAGAACAAAGTGATGTGGATAGGATGTGGAATGCCACAAAACAGGCAATGTTGGAAGCGGCAGGTGGTGAAGAGATTGAAAAAACAGGAAGGCAGCTGGTGAGGATTCAGTGGCAGCTGAAATGTGTAAGTATGGAGGAGAGGAACTGGCAAGGTGGATACACAGACTGATTCTGATGAATTGGAGAGAAAAGAAGATGCCAAGAGACAGGAGGAAAGGACTGGTGTGCCCTATATACAAGAAAGATGACAAGTTGACCTACAGCAATTATAGAGGGATTACTTTGTTAGATGTAGCCTACAAAGTCTTCTTTAGTCACTGACAAATAGATTAAGCATTGGCAGAGCGAATAGTTTCAGAATACCAAAGCAGATTTAGGCCTGGTACTGGTACCATAGATCAAATATTTGCACTGCAAAAAACCACGGAGAAGTTCTATTAACATGAAATAAGTTTATATTTGTTGTTTATTGACTTTAGATGAGTCTTTGATAGGATAAGTAGAGTTAAAATTATTAAATCCTCTAGAGAGTTACGGTTTTACCAAAAAGTTGGTAAAGCTGGTGAGAATGACCATGTCCAATAGTATAGGTGTGGTATTAAGCCATGGAAGACAAAGTAGAGAGCTTGACATAACAGAGAAAGTCAGGCATGGGGAGTGCTCTTGGCTGTGCTCTTTAACCTGACATCTCAAAAGGCAGTGGAGAAGATTGATACAAGAGGAAGGGGAAGAATAAACAGAATGGTGCAAGTACAGGCATATGCAGATCATGTCCTGGCAGTGAGAATTGAGAAGGACCCTTGAAGGACATATTTATACAAATAGAGAAGGAAACAAAAAAGGTTAGAATGGAAATAAACAAAGGAAAACAAAATATCTGAATATGAACAGTGCAAAAGCAGGAGGACAGGGAAATTATGGAAAGAATTGGTTGGCTGGGTCACACGGAAGGAATGACATAAAAGACTACAACAAGGGATAGTCCATAAAGGAATAAACAGAACTAGAAGAAGAGGCAGGCCAAGAATGAGCTGACTTCAATATGTAACAAGGGATCTGATAGTGATGGAGTAGAGAAAATGGAGAAAACAACGAGAGTTAGAGAAGTTTGGAGACGAATCATGGTTGAGGACAAAGCTCATGAAGGCTGTTGTGCCATGATACATACATACATGTATAATAATAAAATGAAAATAAATATATAATATTCATTTAAGAATTAGATATGATAAGATTTGGATTAGTTAAGAAAAATCACATAATAAAAATTATGTTGTACAATTTTGTATAATTTATTTGTTTGAAAAGAACATAATATAATAACATTACATAATATCAAAGCACATGATAAACACAGCAGTCAAGAATACATGAATTACACTGCAATGGCCATACTTCATAGGAAATTAGGTAAACTGTACATAAATTTTCCTAAAAATACATCACAAATCCAACTGTCAAACTTAGCACATACAAACTGAACCAAGATAACACTCTTAAACAAATTGGCATTTACAAATATACAAAATTTGACAAATCCAACACATTAAACAAACAAATAAACACAAGCGTAGTAAAATATAAAAGGCCGATCTGATCATAAACTAGATAGGTTTCTTAACTACTTTCAGGCAGCATTTACTAAAACCAAAGATATTTTTAACACCACTAAATAAAGGACTGCATTATAATTCTGAAAAAGATGTCTATTAACAACTTCCAAAAATTCAGAAACTGAGATATTGGTTACTTATTTTACAAACTTGCCAATATAATTTTATCATGTTGATCTAGAATTTACAAGTATTTGTAACCCAATATTTAAAAAAAAAAAAAAATTATTATAAAAAAGAAAATTTTGTGACCATGGACTGAGATAAGATAAAGGTCTGGGGCTAAATGTTTTGCACCCATTAAAGTCACTGTTATTGCTGAATTCATAATTTTCATTTTTTACAGGTTTTACTTCATGGAAGTTTTGATTATACATACATATGTATGTAGAGAGATAATACTTTGTTACTCTCAAAACTTATTTAGGTACAATAATTCTAAATTATGAAAATCAATTCAACTCTTTTGTTTAGGCTGTATTTGAAATAAAATCACACAATAAAAAATAGCATATCTAGATTGTAATACACATAAAGGAATGAATGGAATAATTATTGATAATAAAATGGATAAATACTAATTTATTGTAAGTACATTAATATTATCAAACTAAAATTTAAAAAAATATATATGTAAAAAACTTACCTAAAACAACTGTCATCCATCAAATATCGTGTATCAACAGGAGTTGTATCCAAAAAACACTTTATAACATCTTCAACATGCTCTGGCCAAGTGTACAAACAAGCAGTTCCAAATAATGCTAAACCACCACCCCCTAAAGCTGCATGAGCTTTAACTGATCCATTATCAGAACCATCCCACCATGTTGCAGAAAGAAATGCCAGAAACTTGCGTTTATTACTACACAGTTCACTCTTCATAAGTTCTCTACCAAAATAAACCCACAAAGCTTCTTGATCCATAGATCTTGCTTCTTCAACAGTAAGATTACTGTAGAATCGAACACATTTATCAGCTTTAACATTAACATCACTTTCAATTTGAAATGTTTTCCTTCCAAAATTATTTTCAAATAATTTTTCTGCAATTAAACTTTGAATTAATTTAGATCCAAGTACAATTCTGCGACAAGCACATTCAACTGAGTTATCATAATTTACTGGAGCTTGAAATCTTCCATCATGATTTCTACAAATAATGTAAACAGGTGTAACAAAATATTCTGTTACTCTTGGTTGGTAGTTTAAAATTATTTCAAATGAAGTATTACAAAATTCCAAAACAATTTTATTTTTACCATTTATTAATTCAACAAGGCACTTAAATTTTAATTTTATAACAGGCCAATAAGTTGTTGCATTTGTTTCACTATTGTGTATTATAATATGGTTATTGCAATTAACATGTAATGTTTTATTATCTTTTATAAAATTTGAGACCTCACCTTTTAAAAGAGCTAGAGAGAAGTTAAGCGTTTCTCCCTCTGTGAAATTATCTATAACAATCGTATGTTGGCATGTACATTTTTCATTAAATTGTTTATCCATTTCATCATCTTAGCCATAATGCATAAGTTTAGACAAGCTCAGAATGCTTCCACTAAATACCTCCATAATGTATAACACTTTGACTTTTAATTTTGCATTAAAATACATGAAAATTAGTAAGAGTTAAAAAAATATTCTGCAATTACATGCTTAATTGTATTAACACAAAATTTGAGACGTTTACACAGTTACTGGAATCGTAAAATCATTTCTAAGGTTTCTGAAAAATTTATCTCTATAAAAGTTCGTAAAACTACAAAAGTTTGTTATTGTATATTCAGTTTCTTTTAATCATACACATGGATTAACTTTCATGAATTTCAACTGTTCTATAATTAATTAATTCAGTTCTAACACGAAGATCATCCATAGTATACCACATAAGGTTTAAAACCCAAAACCAATGCCCTTTTTGTACCGCACAAATTAACAAATTACATCAAATGAATTCTCTATTAACACCATAACCTGCAGATATAAATTCAAACGACTGACAGTAGGCTTACAGCTGTACAAATCGATAGTTCATTATCGAGTTTAACTAAGGACCTAGATATGGTTTTCTTCTCTGCTATAGTTTATAACAAAAATGACAAAAAATAACAAAATTAAATTTTATAACCAAAATAATTGTTTTATTCTTCTTATTAGGTTTTTAGTCAAGGACTAATAGAATGTTTTAAAGCTACAAGCACATTTTTATGTAGTATGAGCCAGACATTTCAGAAATACATAAGCAAGTAATTTTGTATTTTATAACCATCGTAAAGTATTTTCACAATCTTAAACAGAAACTAATTTTTTCGTAAAAAAAAATATTATACGGGTATTAAAATACAACTATGCATCATTCTTCAACAAAATAACATATAATTATTATGTAATAAATATATGTAATAAAACGGATGGTAACAGTTATTATTGTGGTGGGAGTTGGAGGCATTCAGAGCACGCGGAATTGTTGTCGAGTTGATTGTTTTTGTAGTACTTGTATTTTTTAAGAAGTAATTTTATATATTTAGTTAACAATTTTCAAAATGACCGAGCTGGAGTTCTCGGATGTCAGTACAGAAACAAAAGGAGCTATGGTATGTAATCCAAGACTTCTGTCAATATCGCTGCTAAAAATTTTGTTTAGTTGGGCATTTGCTAAAAATGTTAGTTCTAAAACGTTAGTATTTCCCAGAAACTGACTTGCTTATTTTATATCATTATTAAGCATGATATACTTGGGTGGTAATGAATAACAAATATTAGTCATAATTTAGTTGCATTATCTCCTTCGGTCTTCGTACTATTAATGAAGTGCGTTTTTGGCGGTCTTGTATGATAGTTGCATCACTGTTATTTTATATTATGATAATTTTTGTATATTATATTTTCCATTTTTTCTTTAACCTATTATTTTCTAATGTTGCATGGATCAAATTTTTTTTGTTTCCATTTGATCCTTTTAGGTTAACGTTACAACAGGTTTTTTTTTTGTTATCTATGGAGTAGCAAACGTACCATTCTTGATATCCATATAATGTATAATAAGGTTTTGATTTGAGTATAGTATTGATTTGTAATGCTGATTCTAAAGGTCTGCCTTCCTATGCAAATCCAGCCGTTATGTCTACTAACTGTTCCTAGATTTATCTCATAGCTGTTGTTCTGTTATGGGTTCTAATTAGCATTACACTTGTATAAATGATTCAAAATTGCTTTCACATTGTCACTAGACACTAGAATATCAT
Source organism: Zanna intricata (assembly GCA_010016005.3). NCBI lineage: Eukaryota > Metazoa > Arthropoda > Insecta > Hemiptera > Fulgoridae > Zanna > Zanna intricata. The sequence continues at coordinate 19,038 of JAAAKQ030304508.1, forward strand.
ATAAATCTACAAAAAGAAGTTGCAGTCATTTTTTAAACATTATAGTTGACAAACTAATTGTCATATGTTTTAAGATTGTTAACATAAACGTCCTGTCAACACAACAGTTGACAACTAAATTGACAGGATTTTACATTAACATAATTTTAAAACATATGACTACGAACTGTTATGTTTTTACGCAAATATCATGTTTTATTACAATTTACTTGTGAAGTTTTAATTAATTTTATAAATAGAATGAATGTGAAAGTTCCTGAAGATGGAATTTAAGTCGAAAGTGCTTGAACGCTTTGAATTCAATTGTTGGTATGTATTAACTATAATTATATACTTATACCAGCAGGTATATAATTTGGTATGCTTAACAAAATTATTTCTTAAATAATAGATGTTGACAAAATGGAAGTAGAAAATTGTCTTATGAATGCATCTATCAACAGTTATTTATAAACTGGAGACTGCAACTTTCATTCCACCATTTGGTGTAATATTTTTGCAGAAAAACTTTAATATTAGGTAGTTTCCCTAGAAAAAATTATTTGTAAACATGCAATCGTTAAATTCCATTACCATATTTTACTGAAACTATGACATTAAACTTGATAATGCAGACTTTGTTCATTTTTGCAATATGAAATTATGTTTTTAAACTACACCATATTCATCTACAAAATAAAAAAAGAAGGTGAGGTACTTACATATTAACACCACCGCAGCTACCTAACCTCGACTAATTAACAGATACTTTTTTTATTCTTTAAAGGTACATTTACTGTTAATTAGTTGACGTTAGCAAGTGTAAGTTAAGTTTGGTTGATTATATTATATTGGTATCTGTAATTATAAGCTATAATGCATATATTTTTAATATGTGAAATATGTTAATATGGCGGCAGTGGCATTAATACGTTAGTACCAAAGGTGATTCTTTGACTTGTTATGGATTTTATCTTTATAAATGAACATTGAAAATTGATGTAGTGATTTTTTAATTTTTTTTATTTGGTAATTCAGAGAAGTTATTTGCTCAACTTCAGTTTTATTCATACTCTAATATACCATTGTGGGTATGCTTAGGATTAAATAAATGTCAGAAACCAGGTTTGGATAGCAGGTGACCATGGAAGATCAAAGTCTGTCACGTTATTATTATTCTAGTCAATTAGCAATCAGTTTTGTTGAGTTATCGAGACCTGTTCAGATGGTAATCCATTCTGTGAGAATTAGGGAGGAGGTTAGGGATAAATTAGAAAGATATGACAAGATATTACTTAACATCATCTTGAAAGCCAAGATGGTGTTAAGTTACTTTTAAAGAGAAACATAGTCGCTGCTGAGAGACTGGCACAGAACACATTCTGTATTAGTCATGTGTACAATTGATAATCGGTCACAAAAAGCCATCTTTTTACATCTGGCTCAGAGCAGACTCTGGTGAAGTGTTCAGGTTGGTTTATTGTGTATTCCTCTTTCAACAAAACTTAAACCTTAAATCTAACTCCAACCTTAACCCTAACCTCTCTCCACAGATAGGACTACCATCTCAACAGCATCTCAAACTCGCAAAACCAATTGCTAATTTACTAGAATAATAATAACATAGCACATACTTCGATCTTGCACAGACATAGTTGTCCAAACCTGCTTTCCAACATTTTGATCTTGTTTTCCTGATCCTATATATATGTGTAATATGAGGGTCGTAATTTTTTTCAAAAAAACATTTATTTTTGTATTGTACATACTTTTGTCTATTTTTCTACATAGTTACCTTGTTTATTAATGCACTTGCCACACCTTACAACTAAATTTTGAAAACTGTCTTCAAAGAAGTCTGCCGCCTGCTCTGACAGCCAAGAGTTCACAGCCATTTTCACTTCTTCATCGTCACTGAAGGGCTTCCCTCAAGATGGTGTTTGAGGTACCGGAAAAGGTGGAAATCACTGGGAGCAAGGTCCAAAACTTCCCAGCCAAAAGATCCAATCTTTTGAACTGGTAAACCTCTTCCCTTTGTGGTCCACTGTAAGGAGTCTGGGTACCCACTGAGAACACAGTTTCTTGAAGCTGAGGTTTTCAGTCACAATTTTGTACAACACGGATCTAGAAACTTGGGGAAATTCCAATGAGAGTGGTTATCGTGAATTGTCTGATCGTCTGACCTCATGATTTTTTTTTTTTTAACGAGTCACCAAATCATCAGTGATTACAAAAGGCCAGCCTGAGTGTTCTTCATCATGGATGTTTTCACGGCCACCTTTAAATTCCCTAACCGTTTTCCGTACATTACCTTCACTCATTGCATTAGGACCATAAATTTCAGTTATCTGCCGATGGATGTCTGCGACCGATATGTTTCTCGTAGTCAAAAACGTATGACTGACCATATCTCACACGCGGCGGGCGATTCAATAATCTTAAACATTTTAAAGATGCACAACTAGGTGTAAAGTTCAGCTACAGAGCTGCAACTGGTGTGAGTTTGTTCACAAAGGATGCTGGTAGATGGCGTGGCAACTTGTTGCAACATAAACGCGAACTAGAGAACTATACGCGCCAACGGCCCTTACTTAAAAAACGACCCTCTTATAATAAAGTATGAAAAAAATTTTAATTGATAAAGCACTTGCTCACAGTTACCTTTTATTTGTTTACTTGGTTATCCAGTAATCAGTATAATGAAATATAGTGGGTTTTTTTAAATCTCTATTTTCTGATTATTTTTTTTTTGTACCAATTTTGCATTATGCCTTCAGTTTTCAGTGTTTTGTACTATATGTCATTAGTATTATTAATAAGTAATAAAATTAATATTAAGTCTGTCATTTTATTTGTTAATAACTTTGTTTTATATTTTGTAGAATTTGAATTCCTACCATTATGAAATTTAGCAATTCTGTTAGAAGTAATATTATTTTGTTAGCAATACATTTACTTTCATAAGCTGTATCTCATATGTACTCTTTCCTTGTGTAATCTGCTTTATTTTTTAATATAACTGTGCTTATCAGTTGTTACTTCAGCAGTTATTTTGTTTCAGTGCCTTGGAAGACTGAAGCTTACTGAACAGAATATAATATTTAAGAATAATAGAACTGGTAAAGTGGAACAAGTACAAAGTAATGATATTGAGTTAGCTAACTGGCAGAAATTTATTGATAGTTGGGGAATAAGACTGTTTCTTAAAAATGGTTCACTTCATAGATTCTGTGGATTCAAGGAATCGGTATGTTAACGTTATCATTAATTTTTCTCATTTTCTTTAAACTTGCTGAAACATGTGTACTTATATATTTAATGAAATTACAAGGAGTGACTGAAATGAAATGCATAGTTGTTCATAATTTAAAAATAAATCAAATATGAAGAGTACATTTTATTTGCTACAAAAACACATTTATTTTTCTGTCACCATTTACAGCTACTTTTCTTTCAGTGGTAAACTATTTTTTCAATAAGAATTTTGGCATTATTTCCTTTATCCACAACCTCACAATGTCCTTTAGTTCATCAATGATCAAATAAATTCCCTTAATATCACTCTTTAATTGGGGAAACTAGTTGCTAATCTGGTTAATATGGAGGGAATAGATTAAAATTTCCACTTAGCAAGAGCCTTAGTAGTTGCTATGAACTAGTGTTTGGCTGTACTGTATCATGTTGTGGAGTTATTAGCTCCGTGGATTTTCTAATATAACATAATCTCTTACTGTGTTTTAATTTCGTATTGCCCAGAATTTACACTGCATCTGGCTTTAGGTAGTTGGTCAAGTACATATGTTTAGAATCCCAGAACAATATAAAGGAGATTTTTTTGTTTTTGCTCAGGGTTGTATTTTGAATTTTTTATTGTGGTGAATCATAGTTGTCATATTCCATGTGTGCCATCTTTCTTCTATGTTGTTAATGATACTCCAAAATTGTTTCCAGTCACAGTATAGAAAAGGAAGTTATCTCCCTTGTCATGATAACATTTCAGAAGCTGTTTACTAAGATTCCTTTGATTTTTTTTTTTTCTGCGAGTTTTCATGGCAGCATTGAACAGATTTTATGATAGTTCAGTTTTGCAAAGTGTCCCACTTGTTTATTCTCTTGATATGTCTGGTTAGCAATGATTTGTGTGATGCGACTATTGCATCAATTTATCAGACTCCTTTTTTTTTGTTTTTGCTTTTTATCAGTCATAGAAACTTCGATTAGAGGTTTATCCTCGGTTTTCACTTTTCTAATGTCTAATACATGAAATTTTATTGCTCATGTTTTTATAGTATTTTGATCAAGTCCTCATCACTATAAATGATTATGAATGTTTCTAGCTTCATATTTTCCACTATGTTTCCCTCATATTTTCCATGATTCATTGATAGGCAGGCATACTCAACTCCATTACAGTGGTGAGACAGAAATTGAGTGTGTGCAGGTTGAGTTATGGAATGTTAGAAATAGGGGAATGAAACTACTAGATAACACCTGTCTGTCATTTGGTGCAACATTTTCCTTCTCCTGTTATGTTACTGTGTACATTATTTTTCAACCACCTCTTTAGAAATATAATATTATTCAATACAGTATTTCCTTTCATGTAAATTTAACTTCTTACCGTCATGATATAATAAGGAATAAGTAATACCGATTGCTAATTAAATTAACTATTCATATGGTGTAAAATTATATATTATAGCATCCTTCTATGAATCATGAGACCTTGCCGATGGTGAGGGGGCTTGCATGCTCAGTGATGCAACCGAAGGTACAATCATATGCAAGAGGTATCTGTTGAGTCAACAATACGCTCAACCTTTTGAGTACTGCGCAACTGAAAGCAATAGAAAACTGCAGCTGAAAAGATAACAAGAAAATGTTTTCCAAGAAAATGTTGCTCTCTGCATTTTCATTAACAAAGATGGAGGCGCCTTCCTTAGTAAAAAATTCCAGAGATAAATTAGTCCCCCATTTGGATCTTTGAGTGGGGGCTACTAAGGAAGGGATCACCAGAAAATTAAAAAATAACATTCTAAGAGTCTGAATGTGGAATGTTAAAAGTCTAAAAAAAATTGGCAGATTAGAAAAATTTAAAAAGGGAAATGGATAGGTTAAATTTAGATGAAAACCAATTTTAGCATTCAGATTAATAGTAGAAGAAAAAAAAACAAACAGACATACATGGCATTTATAGATTTAGAAGGCATTGGATAATGTAGACTGGAATAAAATGTTCAGCATTTTAAAAAATTTAGGGTTCAAGTATAGAGATAAGAACAATTGCTAACATTTACAGGAACCAAACTGCAACAGTAATAATCGAAGAACTTACAAAAGAAGTGGTAATAAAAAAGAGAGTCTTACAAGGATGTTCTCCATCACTGTTACTATTTAATCTTTCCATAGAACTAGCAGTTAATGAAGGTAAAGAACAATTTAGATCCAGAGTAATAGTGCAAGGTGAAAAGATAAAGATGCTACGATTTGCTGATGATATAGTAATTCTAGCAGATAGTAGAAGATTTAGAAGAAAACCTGTGTGGCATGGATTAAGAACTGCCGCATTGAAATAAACAAGAACAAAACGAAAGTAATGAAATGTAGTAGAAAAAATGTAGATGGACCACTGAATGTAAAAATAGGAAGAGAAAAGATTATGAATTTCATTTTTTGGGAAGTAGAATTACTAAAGATGGACAAAGTAGGAGTGATATTAAATGCCGAATAGCACAGGCGGAACAAGCTTTCAATCAGAAGTATAATTTATTTATATCAAAAATTAATTTAAACATCAGGAAAACATTTCTGAACATATACATTTGGAGCATAGCTTTATATGGAAGTGAAACGTGGAAGATTGGAGTATGTCCTGAAGCTTTTGAAAATGTGGTGTTGCAGGAAAATGTTGAAAATCAGATGTGTGGATAAAGTGACTAATGAAGAGGTGTTGCAGCAAATCTCTGAAAAAAGAAGCATTTGGAAAAATATAGTAGAAGACATATAGGCCACATATTAAGGCATCCTGGAATAGTCGCTTTAATATTGGAGGGACAGGTAGATGGGAAAAATTGTACAGGCAGGCAACATTTGGAATATGTAAAACAAATTATTTAGGGATATATATAGGATGTAGAGGAGGTATATACCAAAATGAAATGACTGGCATTAGATAGGGAATCTTGGAGAGCTGCAAGATCAGTCTTCAGTCAAATGACTCAAGATAAAACAAAACCATATCATAAATTAAACATAGTTATTTCTGCCTGCACTTATAACACAATGCATTTACCTTTTTGGGTAATTTTTAATAAAACACTTTCCTTCTGAAGCACTTCCTTATCGGTATACTTTTGTTTCACCCATTCTTCATGATTAAATGGATGGCTTGTTTCATCCATTCTTTTCTCCACTTTCTAGAGCACCATTTCTCAATATTTTTATTACACGCATGTTTTGATGTCCACTCCTCTGATGTCTTAAGACAATATATAGAAAACAAAATTTTAACATTTATTTAAAGTTTAAATTAATGACCCAGCAACATTGAAACCTCTTCTTTTGGTTATTTTCTCATTACCATTTACAAAGAGTGTTTGATAAATTTGTGCAAAAAACAAAGGCAGTTTTTATAAAATTTATTTTTATTTCTCAATATCTTCTTTCAAGTTTATACAATTCGTTGAACATTGCATAAATTTTTCAATCCCATCATTAAGATTATTTATCAAAGTCTTTAAAACTGGCAACTATTTCAGCAATAACTTCATTATTTTGATAAATCTCTGTTGAACTTGTAATGAACAATGTTGTTGTCACAATTCCTCAAGAGCAAAATGGTGCATTATATTGGCGAAAAAAAGCTTTTTTCATCAATATGTTCATTTTTTCTTTCTCCTCATTTAGATATATAAAAACCTTGCGAAAATTCAAACATTTCACCAACATACTGACCACTGTACCAAATAACCTTAAATAACAGTATAACCACCAAACATACTAACAAAACTTAAAAACTGTTTCATTTCATACTTCTGTTTAAATTTATAAATATAATATTTCTCAAGTCTACCCATTCTTCTACTATTGTTTTATAGCTAAAGTAGTAACCAAAATTATAAGAATAGAATTAAGTATGGTGTTAAGGATGACTACAAAGTGGTAAAGAAATTAAATTGTATTAAAGCTAATTCTAACACTAAAATTGTAAGTTATGATATCACAATCTCTCTAAGTTCACCATCTTAACCATTATGTTAAGAAAAACACAGAAATTAATAGTTTTTTCTTAAATAGTTACACAAATAAAATAATAGAAAAAATTATTGATGTTTATGATAAAAATAAATGTACAAAAAAAAAGAAAAAAAAGGCTTACAAACCGAATAACTATATTATAAAATATTTAAGGAATAAAAGTGATGGAAAAAATTTAACAGAGATGTATAAAATTAAATGTAATGAATGCATTAAAATTTATATTGGGAAATCTAACCAGTGCTTACCTAAGCAGAAAGAGAGGGTTATCTAATATGGCCGAACATTTGTTGTTGTGTGGACATAGTACTACATACTATAAAAACAAATGTAGTTGTATGACATTTTAAATTTATCATTCCGGTTGGCATTGAGTTGTATTGTTCAAATGTTGTTATTAGGGTTTGTGTTGATGTAATTATAGAATTTTGTACAGGCTGATAATTCAGATCCTGCAAAAGCCAACTTTTAGTATTAGTATTTTTTTTTTTTTTAGGTTTTGTTTCTGTTTTTGGTGGTTATATAGGGTGTATCAAAACTGCACGGCAATCTCTCTGAAACGGATTCTATATATAAAAATAAGAAAAAAGTTTCCAATAAACATATGCCTGAAAACGTTTTGTTAGCGAGTTACGGCT
>JAAAKQ030304531.1:0-10115 GCA_010016005.3 Zanna intricata
TAGTTCCTCTAGACCAGTGGTTCTCAACGGTGTGCCGCGAAACGCCTGACTGACAATTTGTGGATTATTTTCGAAAAAAAAAAAAAAATATATATATATTTTTTTACGCAAATTGTAACACATTAGAATTACGGCGGGGTTCGACCCCGCATTTCGTCGAAATCGGGGGCTCCCAGTGTTGCCAAATCAGCACACTGCTGTCAGAACGTGCGGTGTGTCGCGGAAAATTGTGACGTATGAAAGTGTGCCGCGAACGAAAAAAGGTTGAGAAACACTGCTCTAGACCGTAGATTCTCAAACTTACGCCAACCGCCCTCATTGAGAAACAAGAATTTTCTAGCTCTCCCCAAAATATTTTAACTAACCATCTGTTAAAAACAATAACAGCTATTGCTTCATAAAAACAGCATTTGCAATTATTGTTTTTTAAACGTGGTTTATTCTATTTCTGAACTGAAACTTACATATTTTTTTTTTTTACCTCCGGAATCATCATTAAAGTATATCATCAGAGGATGAGATGAATGAATTGTAGCGTGTGTAAAAAATGCCTGACCAGGATTCGAACCTGGTCCTCCGGGATGAAAGGCCGAGACGCTACCACTCGCGCCACGGAGGCCGGCGAAACTTACATTTTAAATGAGAACAATTAAAACGCATATTTGATGTAGTTTTAATATTAAAATAAACTGTGAGGTCTTTACTTTAGAGTTGTAGTTTTTGGATTATTTCCTTTTTGTATCGACGTAATGATATCTTTAATGATTGAGATTAACATGATCTTGGGTTAAGCAGAAAGCGGATGATACGTGTAGCTGTCTCATCTTTAAAAATTTCAATAGCTCAGCACAAAATGAACAAAAGCCAAAAACTGCAACGCTACAATTCCCTTAATAGGTACAGTATAAAATCGGTTTAAAATAGTGGTTAGTTCTCTAAACATTACCTAAATTGTTTGTCTGAAACAATTTCTGATATTAACAACCTTACGGCAAGGGATGACCAAAATTTTGTTGGAATTATAAGATGTGGCTTGTCGTATGATAAAAATGTGAAATTTTTTTTAAACATGCAATCATTATCGTTTTGAGTAAATTTGAATTTATTCTTAACTTTAAGGTGGAAATCTTTTTTATCACCCAACTTAACACCAGTGAAATCTACCTTCTGGCGTGCCAAAATGTTTTCTTTTTTATTTATATTATGAAAGACATAAAGCATTAACTGCATTAAAACGAAATATTTCATATCTGGCACTAAATAAATAGACAATAAAAGATAATAAATAGAAAAGTAAAAGTTTTGTGCTGGATTTAATTTGCCTAAGGAATTTCCAGTATTTAAAAAAGAGTATATACATAAATGAATATAAGTACATAAAAGAGCAACAACAGTTCATTCAGGAAAAATATTCAAGTTAGTCTTTTCATTTATAATTTATGTACATTTAATTATCCAACAGTAACTTAATAAAAACAAGGTTTCATCTAAATCTAATTTAAAACAAAAAAGAAGAAAATCCTTTGGGGATATCTACTTCAAAACCTTTGCTTTATAAATAAAGATAAAAACCAACTTGAATAAAATTAAAATCTCTTTAAAAATTTTTCATTCAAGAAAAAAAAAAATATTGACAAGAATTAATTAGAGTATTAAATAACATTAAAATCTTTAATTTCAGGAGGTAAATCCTTTATTTTATTAAAAAAAAAAAATTAATCAGTTTTTTACATGTAATTTTAAAAGTAAACTACACATTACAATTTTAAAATATAATTATCAAATATGAAATATCTATAAATGAAACATTTCCAGTAATATGACAAATAATCGGATTTTTTTCATTTTTTTTTTTTCTGCTGATAATCTTTTGGATTATCAGAATTTTTTTAATGCAATTCACTTAAAACACATTATAAAATAGTACAAAAAAAAGCTGAAACTGTGGTTGACAACGAATCGGGTGAACATGTGGTGAACACGTCATCGCAAATAAGCTGAGCTCAAGAATTCTAAGATTCAATCCAGGAAAAAGCAGTTACTTTTATACGGATTTGAATACTAGATCATGTATACGGGTATACTACGGTGGCCTTTTTTTTTTTTTTTTATTTAACCTCCGGGACCACCGTTCAGATATTGCTTCAGAGAATGAGATGAATGACAATTCCTGTAGCGCGTGAAAAATGTCATGCTTGACCGGGATTGGTATCCGGGACCTCCGGGATGAAAGGCTGAGACGCAACCACTCGCGCCACGGAGGTGACTGGATTTCAGTTAACCACGCATCTCAGGAATAGTGAACCTGAGATTACACAAGACACACTTCATTTACATTCACACATATCATCCTCATTCATCCTCTAAAGTAATACCTTATGGTGATTCTGGAGGCTAAACAGGAAAAAAAGGTTGTTTTTGATGAACGGCTTACACACAAATTTATTTAAAATATTTTTTCATTTATTTAATTCAATGATTCTGTTTAAAGCGCGCAGGCATAGCATATTTAATTCGCGCGGGTATAGCGATACTTCGAAATCGAGAATTCTAAAGTTCAAATCCTAGTAAAGGTAGTTGCATTTATACGGATTTGAATACTAGATCGTGGATACCGGTGTTCTTTGGTAGTTGGGTTTCAATTAACCACATTTCTCAGGAGTGGTCGACCTAAGATTGTATAAGATTACTTTTCATTCACATTCATACATATCATCCTCATTCATCCTTAGTAGTAGTATAATATCTTATGGTAGTTCTGGAGGTTAAACAGAAAAAGAAAAGAAATGGATATAGCGAAACTAGCGGCGATGGTCGCATTAACTAATGTAAATTAACATAGAAAAAATGTCCCTTGTAAAAACGGCAGACTGGTGTAGCCGCGAAATTAACGCACCTGGTACCAAATCAACTGGGCGATCGAGTTGGAGACCCCAACAAGAGGGATTTAATTTTTATACTTTAGATATTAATTTAATTTTACCGCTCGCTTGTAACGTAACATCATAGCAGATGACTACAAGAGATTTTTTTGGGGTACGGGTTCGATTTCAGAATTTTTTTTTTTGCAAATATTGTTATTTTTTAATGAACAAATGTGTCTAAGAAAAATATGATCGTAATTACTCGAAATCTCAAGATAACTTAGGGTGACCTTGCTATATAGTCTCACCCCCTTGACTTTATAAGTTGAAAATATGATGACAATGACCCGTATACAGATAGAAACAATGTGACCAAGTTTGGTCAAAATCGGTCCAGCAGTTCTGAAGATATAAGATGATTAAGAGACACACACAAACACACACGCGCGTTTGTACATACGGTCATTAACGTCAGGAAAATTTCCATCCCGTTTTTTTTTTTTGGGGGGGGGTTTCTTAGGTGTGAAGAAGGTCAAGATCCGGTGATAACCCCACATACCAAATTGGTCTGATTATACTTCCCTTACACAGCTATAGCGCTAGAAGAAAAAGTGAAATTTATGACGTTATGTAAAATTTATTTTTGCTATTACCAGAAAATACTGCATTTCCGTAATTGTTAAAAAGAAAAAAGGAGATGAAGTCTGATTCAAACCGATGACTTCCGATGTCATTTATGAAATATCGTTGAAAAGCTCTAAATGAGGACTCATTATTGCAGTTAAGAAAAATACCAAAAATTCAAGTTTTTTTTTGGGATTATGGGCTTTTCTGGACACTTTTGCTTCTGTCGATTGCAATCAAAAGAGGAGGTGCAAAACTAGATGTCCAAAATTTCAACATCCTACAGCTAATCGTTTTTTAGTTATATACGTACGTACGTAAAACTACTAAAAATGAATTCAGGTTTGGTCAAAATGGATATTTCCATTGAAATCTGAAAAGCGAAATTTTTCGCGATTAAATACTTTCTTGTACGAAGTATAAGAAAGTAAAAATATAGAAATTGGAAGATATCCAAAGTAGAAACAAATGTGGAATTAAAATCCAGTAATCTAGAGAAAGAAAAAAAACGGCAATTGGTGAAATGATGATGACATATTGGAAAAATAGTATAGTAAAACAAAAGCCGTTAGGTGGACCACAGTGGTCAATTAAAAAAAAATTACTACAAAAAGAGTACTTCCACCTGAAATAGTGTCATTTTGAGTAAATAAACATTTACTTAAAATTAAAAAAATAATATAAACCTCTAAAAAAAATTGAAAATGTTTTCTCTTCAACAGAGAGAAAAAAAGTAATACCAACAGCACGCCGTATTCCCACGCACCCGACGCTGCTTAACTTCGGTGATCAGACGAGAACCGGTGTATTCAACGTGGTATGACCGTTGGCAAAGATGAATTACCATTTCAATTTACATGAAGAATTATATTATCTTATAAAATTTTTTTTTTACCTCCGGAACCACCGCTAAGGTATATCTTCACAGGATGAGATGAATGTTTCACTCCGGAGAGCCCGGGTTCGAATCCTGGTCAGACATGGCATTTTCACTCACCGCTACAAATTATTCATCTCCATCCTCTGAGAATGTAATACCTAACTGTGGTTCTGGAGGTAAAAAAAATAATAAATGGATGAGATGAATGAATTGTTGCGTGTGTGAAAAATGCTATGCCTGCATTACGGGGATCTTTTGACTCTGGTTAAAAAAGTTTAAAAATTACTATCGGTTAATGACATTCGAGCTACGTGGAATACAAACATAAATAGCATTTCATAGACACATTTAAAGTATAAATTTACAACTCCTGGAGCAGTATGTTTTGAAAGTCTTCTAGAAATAGTACAGGGAAGTATTTATAAACAAATTAAATCGTTATTAAGCTTAAATTTCTGATACAGAGTATTTAATAAACTAACTTTAAAAGTTTCTACGTAAATATTTATTTTTACCTCTCAGGTGCAGAATTCTATACACTCTAAATAAAAGATATATCTCTTTCCAGTGTATGTGAATGATAAAAACCACTCACGTAGACTAAATTTTTTTAAATTTAACTAAAAGAATTGACATCAAAGGTAACAAAATTTTATTTAATAAACGAGATTACCAGTTCTATTTAAGGAGAAAATTATCGATTTGTCACATTCCATCGAAGAATTGTATTTACAGAAGGCCTTAGACGTCATTTCAAAACTGCATGAATAAATAAATAAATAGTAAATTTTCTCTAATTCTTATATTTTTTTACACATTTTGTAAGAAACCTACCTATTATAATGGGTACCACCAAGATTCAACTTCCCGAAAATTTCGACACATGTTCACGTTTCACATCCCCCGTCCCCAAAACCACCGTCGGTTCAAAGTTTTAAAAAGACTTTTATATATATATATATATATTCCACTTTCTTGTGAACACGATAACTGCTGTAATTTTGCACCAATCACTTACAAATTTATATATAATATATGACGTCCTAAAATCCCGGTCAAGTTCGTTAATGGAAAAAATCGGACCATAGAGGTAGTAATGGGGGGACTTTTTCGGGGGGGGGGAACAGACTATTGCTATAACTTTCTTATTAAGCAAATTATTGAATTCGTTTAAAATTCCTACTATATTTGGGTAAGGGCCTAAAACTTATCAAGTAAAGTTTTTTGATACCATCAATCGTTGGCCTAGGGGGTGGAAAAAATGTGTTTTAAAGACAAAAAAAAAAATTATACCTCCCTTAATAAGCACAGTATCAAATCGGTTTAAAGTGGAGGTTAGTTCTCTTAAGTATTACTTAAAATGTTTTCCTGAAACAATCTTTGATGTGACCAACTCTTATGGAATGACCAAGATGTTGCTGGAATTGTAAGATGAAACTTGTTGTATGCTAAACTTGTGAAAACTTTTTTCACATAAAACCATTGTGGTAGTGAGTAAATTTTAATTTTTTTTTTTTAACCTTGTGGAAGTCTCTTTTACCTCTACATAGCACCGGTGAAATCTACCTCCGCCTTGCGAATTGCCGAAAGGGATTTTTTCCAATTAGCAGACTTAAAAACCTTTGAGATAATTCTCTCAATCTTTTCTCGTTTGGCCATTAATTATAAACTTCATTTGCATTTCCTCCACAATAATATATTGGATTAATCAGGATTGGTTGGATATATAATGTTACATAAATTTAAATTTAAAACGTTAAGATTTGCTTTTAAAAAGAAATCTTTGATGTGATTGATCATAGATTAGATTGGCAACGGCCATACCACGTTGAACACACCGGATTTCGGTTGATCATAGATTAGTAGTAAAGTTCACAAACAATGTCAGAACGTGGTGCACAAAGTTAAGTGATGTCCACATCAGATTTTTTATTTTAATAAAGGCGACAACATATAGGTATATGTTTACTTTACTCTCAATAAATATTACATTTATACTTTTATTGTATAGAGATAAAAATAATCAATGGACCTCCTTTTAAAAAATCACAATGAAACAAGAAAATGTTTTCAATTCCTTATATTTCTAATTTTCAAAGTCAATCCCAAATGGTTAGTTGGTATATTTCATATGCACATCACTGCTAAAATAAAAAAAAAATAAAAAAACTATTATCAATTTTTAGTGGACTCTTTCTTGGGGTTTTCTTTTTAATAATATTTATTTGTTTAATCTATTACATGGAAATATCCATTTTTATTAGTTTCGGCGCGACGTATGTACGTATCTCGCGTAAATCAAAAAACGATTAGCCGTAGGGTGTTGAATTTTTTGATTTAGGACTGTTGTAACATCTAGTTATGCACCTCTCCTTTTGATTGTAACCGATTGAACCAAAAGTGGACAGTCACACAATCGCATTACGGTGACACCACACTATATCACATTTTTTTTTGTTCTGTCCGTATCAGCATTTTATATTAGTTTATATATTAATTTGTTTTCACCTCGGTCAATTGTTATGTCGTGTAACTATAAGAACGGGTCGGATCCGTAACTATGGACAATCGGTTCGAATCCGACTTCATATTATATATTCTTTTTTAACTTGTTTTTTTTTTTAATTTAATTTAAAAATATTGATTTAATAATTATTATTAACCTCTTTAAAAAATTTTTAATTAAAATGAAAAGTACATAAAATTTTATTTCACTAATAACATCTGAGTTTTTCATATTTTATTTTTAGTAATTTTTTTTTTTTACTTCCTTGTACGAAATAAAGGAAATTGTCTTGATATCGCGAAAAATTTTGGTTTTCAGTTTTAAACGGATATATCCGTTTTGACCATCCCTAAATCGATTTTGTTTAGTTTCGACGTGACGTCCTTGCGTACATATCTCGCATAACTCAAAAATGATTAGCCGTACGATGTTGAAATTTCGGATTTAAGACTGTTGTAAAATCTAGTTTTGCACCTCCTCTTTTGATTGTAATGGACTGAACCAAATGTGTCCAAAAAGCCCAAAATTCAAGAAAAAATTGGATTTTGAACTTTTTTTTTAACTGCAGTAATAAACCCTCATTGAGAGCTTTTCAATGAGATATATATATAATAAGTGGTACTTATACTCACTGGCTTAACAGTTATATTCAAATATCATTTTAATTAACAAAATATTTGTATCTTGCAAGGACGGGTACATACCTGTTCAAATCAGACTTCATCTTTTTTTTCTTTAATTTAAATATATAGATTTATTAATAATTATTAACCTCTAATTGTAAAAATGCTTGACGATAAATAATAAATCAATATATATATATATATATATGTAATTTAATAGGCGTACATGGAAGTCATGTGATATCCTCATCAGATTTTTTGTTTAAAACATTCTTAATTGATTTTAAAAATCGATTAAAAATTAATTAAAAGAAAAGAACTCCTAATTAAATATCTCTTTGCCAGTTAAAAAAATAATTTTAACTGAAATAAGAACACACTGTAATAAATCAATGATTTTTTTTTTTTTTTAGAGCTGCAGCATATAGGATAAAATAAATAGTCCTAAATTCCAGGAAAAACTTATTAAACAAAATGATCAATATTCAAAAAAATGATGATACGTTTGGGAGTAATAGATAAGTTATTTGTTTATTTTTATATCTTAAGCTGTGTTTTGAAAATGAACAGACAAAAATAAAAACTGGAAATGGGATTTAAATATTAAATTGAAAATGTAAATTGTTCAGTAGTTAAAATATTTTAGTTTGTATAAAGGATGCTAAATATAGATTAAAAAAAAAAAAAAAACTCCGTGTGAGCAACATGTAAACGGCCACACGCTGATAAAAATTCTTTTGAATTCCGTCGTCTGTATGTACAATATATTTGAATCACTCATTCGTAAAGTATGACGAATGATAAATTTGTTGGAAAGCTTTCTTTAAAATATCCAAACTAAAAAAAAAAAAAATATATATATATATAATAATAAATAAATACGAAAGTATGTTAAATTGTTTTATATATATATAAATAATAACCAATAGTCTAAAAAGAAAGAAATTAACTGATACTGAACAATTTATGTCAGTCACGCATTGGATGAAATAACAAGTTATAGCTTCCAGGTAAATTCATATTACATTACGTTTCATTAGAATAAATTTTCAATTGTTGTATTTTAATGCCTCAGTTTATTTAATAAATCAATAAATACTGTTTAAAGCGAATAATAGAATCGATAACGTTCTTTGTAATATATTTATATTGGAGGATATTGTAAAACTCTATAAAAATTTATAAATCAACAATACGTATGTATACATCAAGATAAATTTTAAGAATATCCAGGAGAAAGGAAAACGCCTTAAGAAATTTTACATTATTCATTCTTTAGAAATCAAGTTTTTATCTACAGTAAAATGAAATATTTTTATATTCTCAACAAATTATGACAAATGAAATTTTTTATTTAAAAATTAAATAACAGGTAATATAAAAACTCGTTCATCAAAAATCTGATTAACTGAAATCCGGTTTATTAATTTATTAGGTCTCAACTTCACGGTTACGGACCAATATTTTGTTATTTGTATTTGCAGAGGACAAACAATTAAGCTTCATTAAAAACCAGAAGTATAGTACAAAAAAATTTTAAGTTTTTTAAAAACTTTCGTAAAATATTTGTTTTAACAATGTAATTTACGAAGTAAAAAGAGTCTCTAGTACCAAATAGAGGTATTTTAAACTAATTACGGATTGGGCTAAAAAATGAATTTATTTTTTTTTTTATTATTCAAATATTACATAAATTCTAAGTGATTAAGTGATATTTTTAATGTTTTATGAAAGTTAGATTAAATTTCCTTTATTTCTCGGAATTACAGAGAGGAATAAAAAACAAATTATAAAAAAATTGAACCTCTAAAACAAATATTTGAAATATTTTATTTTCCAAAATTTAGTTAAAACATTATTTGGCAAAAATGTGACTTTTCATAGGGTTAAAAAATCTGATGTGGACACCGCATGACTTCCTTATACGCCTATTAAATTACATATACACATTTTTTTGCTGCAATTCATTTTAAATTTCAATTTCATTTGAAAGTGAGATACGATCCTTAACAATTTAATCTTTACTAAAGTAAACCTAATTTATTAAAGGACCTTTATCTTTATTAAAGAACCTCTTTATCTTCTTTAAAAACCTTAATCTTTATTAAAGAACCTCTAGTTCTTTAACAAAGTAAATTGTGTAACTACACAATTGCTAAAATATTACTTTTAATGACATCAAATATTAATACAATTATTAATTCAACAATCTTACATAAACTATTAGGTTAGAGTAAAAGTCCCTTTATTACTCTTTAAATAAATGTTAAGTCTTATATCTCTTTAATACAATGTTTTTTTTTTTTTAAATTATTATGATGTAACTATCAACAAAATTAAAACAAAAACGAAACAGGAGAAGATTACAAAATTTGATAGCGATATTTATTAACAAATAGACTGAAACAAATGCATAAATAAAACTGAAAATTATAATTTTCATTTAACATTAAGTAATCAGATGTTTCACCAAATCTGATGTGGATACCATATGACTTCCTTGTTAAGCCTTTTTTTTTTTTTTTTTTTTTTTTGTTTAACCTCCAGAACCACAATTAAGTATATCTTCAGAGAGATGAGATGAATGAATTGTAGCATGTGTGAAAAATGCCATGCCT
>JAAAKQ030304553.1:0-10114 GCA_010016005.3 Zanna intricata
CGGGAGATCTGGAACTTTTCCCTCCTCGGGTCCAGGACCTTCTTCAGGGTTAGCTCCGTCGCTGTCGACGAAGCCCCGGACCAGGTAATATATAATTAATAAAGTCGCATGTTATAACACGTGTAGTGAAAGATGGTTGACTACATGCGTCCTTAGCTGTGAAATCAGTACGTTAATTTCCCAAAATCCGCCACGTGGCTAGGGATCCAGCAGAAACTCACTTGTGTGTTGCGATGGTTCAACTCATCGATTGCATTATATATTTCTATGACCACAGGATGTCTGGAATTAACTTTTTCTATAGCTTGGGAAGCACTGCTCGATTCGCTACAAATAAGGATGTTTGGATAATTAGGGTTAATGATATTTAGAGCCTTATTTATTGCATATAGTTAAGCGGTAAATACATTTGTGATACCGGGTAGACCGAACATATATGTTCTATCATCGTCATCAAACGCACAACCAACGGTATCGTTTTGCTTGATCCACCAGTATATACTTTTGCATCTGCGTTTATTTTAGACAGGATATGTTGAAACATTTTTTGGATGATAATAGGTGACATTGGTTCTTTATTGTAAGTCGTTAAGTCAGATATGAAATTTGGAAGGTTAATTCTTAATGGAGGATATGAGCATGGATATATTGGAAAAATTGAAGGCGTGCCAACATTTATAATGTGTAGTAGAGACAAGGAATATTATCTAGGATGCAAGGAATATTATCTAAATATTCCTTGTATCCTTGAACATTGTGGCACTAGGAATGTTCCCATCTGATATCAGCTTCATGTGAATTCCGGGGGAACGGTCTCCACAGTTTTACTGAATTCATTGTGTTACAAAACACACTTTTTCAGCTTAGAAGAAAATACCATATTAATAGTTTTGTTACACAAAATTTTATTTATTAACTTCAGGTACTTCCTTCATTATTACACCATGTATTAATACTTTTTATATATTAATACGGACTAACAAATTTTCGTAATTTTTATTTATTTTAGTATTTTCCTACACTTTTCCGATTAAAACCTCTGATCCTATAATTATGACTTTGATCCTGTCAGCAAATATTATGGAATTTTATTTATTTTTAACAGTGGAGTAGCACACCTGTACATTCTACATGCGATTTATATAACGAATAATTATGTGCAGATCAGAATAAATGTGTCAATAATCATTTTCAGCTTCCATCCTTCTGTTATATAATACTACGTTGAATAATGAATCTATCTTTAATTATGATAATGCGATTAAAGATTTAGCGCTCTATTATATTTTATTTCCTAAACGAAAATTTTACACGATATGGAAAAATAAAATAACTCTTTTCCAGAAGAAATTAAACGATCAGATCAGTACAACAGTCAACCATCTTTTATATACGCCAGTTTATATTTATAACTTTTTTAAATAACATATTTTTATCAGGAACTATTTGTAGTAACTTTCAGAGCTCTTTATAACGATTATAAATTCTACATCCGTTAATAAAAAAAAATCATTCATGCGTTTTGAACATCTTTGGTAATTAATTTGTAAATTAGCAAATATCGATAAAACAATAAGTAAATAAGAAATCATTGATTCTAGCTGAGCAATAATAAACACTTATACAAACTTTTCAACCAAAAACTAAAAATAGAAGAGTTTATATACATGAAAAAGACGTAGAAAAGTTTTTTCACATCTTCTGAAAGCTTGCTTTTAAAATTCAATAACAGATAAGTCATGGATTACTTAGGTTTTCATTTTTTTATCTCTTTGCAAAATGTTACGTAGTTTTTAACACGAATTCACTAGTGAAAACATAATGTATAAATTCAGGTCGTGGATTACTCTTTAAAAAATAAAAATAACAATAGTCGTCAAAAAAAGGCTTAGGTATTATTTGTTATGTTCATAGTTATATATTTATAATATGCTTTATTTTTTACGTAGTATTTATCTATAAAGTTGCATTTTACATTTAAATTTTCTTGTAAAAGTCAATAGAATTTTTATATTTGTGTATTTTACAATGAACATAGTAAGGAATAACTCCTGATTTACAGCAATTTTTATTATCTTCATAAAGAATGCTAGACAAACTGAAACAACAGATATTCAAAGAATGCAAGCTTTTCTTTGCTCTGTTATTTTTAGTAAACTGTAACTGTGAAATTAATTAAACTTTAACGGTGAAGAGAAACATAAAAACATTAAGATATATACAAACATAGAAAAAATAATTTTATAATTTCTAAACTTTTCTAAACCGTTCATGTTTTCAAAACACACAATTATCATACCTTCACGGTTGTAGGCATCCTGAGATAAGACGCAAGTCTCTAACAAACTGGTAATCTCATTCTTAAAAAAGACATAAATGTGTTACACTTATTAGGCAAAGCGAGAAGCGAGAATGAACTATCCACGACTCATTCGCCGAGCCAAATACACTTTTGCACATCAGCACCCCAAACCCGCTAATTTAGTCGATAATCAGTTCTGTAGGTAATGCCTTCATTCTTCACAGTAACCGGTTCAATAGTAGATGGCGCCATTTTCAGATAAAGCGATTCGGAGTGGAGCTATTTAGATCTCAAGTGTTTTTCAAGTACAAGACGTAAGATAAACTTAGACGTGATGTTTAATAAACATCACGATGACTATCTTATATGGCTATCTTTCAGTTAAACAATGCATTAAATAGAGTCCTCTACTTAGTAAGTTATTCTTTTTTAATAGATTTATTTTTATTGTTTTAATTACATTCGTTTCTCTTTGCTTTATTTTGATTCCCATTGTTCTTAGTAGCATTAAACCTAACTGTGATTTTTATTATTAGAACATTAATAATTTTTACGCAGAATTATGAATTTAGCTACTTAGTACCTGCCTACATGGTATTTATACTATACTATTTTTTCTTGGCTTGATGATATCGCCACATAAGCTTGAAGCTTGTGCATGGGATATTGAAATGAAATTCAAAGTGCTTTTTGGCGTTCAAAACCTAAGAAGGCACGTATTCAACTCGTATTTGAAATAGTTATTAGATTTCAACTGTGTCTATTGTAATCAAAGTTACATATTTTCTTTTTTTGTGTATTTTATAACATTACTGTCTTTAATTTTTTTTACACATTACACAGTCTAGTTGGATGTAATTGTAATCTATTTCTACGATATATTTGGAAGTTTATCAAATCAGCTGAACTAGTTAAATATAAAATCTGTCATTCGTATAAAATAAATGTTTGTCATAAAAGAAAAAAAATTGCAAATAGGAGTATCTGTATTGTACCTGTATACCATATCTATTGACCCTTCATCAGACAGCGATTAATATTTATACTTTGACGAATCTAGACAAAATCCACATTTTATAACGTGGCCGTGGAACGCTTCATGTTTCATTGCTGGATCTTCGCAAATTGGAATAATATGCAAACGTAATTTCTGGGCATATTAAACCAAATATAATATTTTTTGTGTAATGCATGTAGTTTCGCGGTAATTTGTGTATTAGTACGTTCAGTATTTGTTGTACTGAACGGAATATTTCGTAAGCGATATTATTGTTCGGATTTGACAATGTAAATTAAAGGACTAAATTGTTAGGTTTTAGTTTTGAGTTTGTAGAACCACTCTACCGACTGATCTAATGAAATATTATGATTATGTTATTATTACCGTATTATTATATTAAATGGGGTGTGATATATAATTTTACATGGAGTAAATACGTTGTTGGTGTACGTTGTCATTATAACTAATTAAGTGAAAATCGAACCTATTGTAATGGAATAGCTTGATCTATTATTATAAGACCTAATTTAATTACAGTGTTAAACTCTGATATACGGCTAGTTATCTAAACGTACGAGTGCATTTGTTGTATTATCTTGTGTTATATTATCGTGTAAAAAGCGTAAAGAAATCATTGTTTAACATCTAATCGGGTGAAATCGCTTAACTCTAATGCAAGTGAACACACTTCTTTTGAAATACTAATCGAAGCGGAAAACAGCTGCACCATCTCGTTCGATACGTATCTATTTACAGCATATATGTGTTTCTACGACACGATTGCAACAACGAAACGATAAAATCTAAGATGTAAAACTGTTTTCCTTTATAAGATTACTACCAACTCTTAACGGTTATAAAAGTAAACGGGTTCGTACACTCTTATCGATCTAAAAAATTTTAATTTCTGTTTACACATGTTAAGAAATTTTTTCATCTGATATTTGATCGGTGCATTGCACTCCACCGAATCTTCTTCATTCAGCTCTGATTTTTGAAACTCAGTGTATCAGAAATTTTAAGTTGCTGTTCTTATTTATTTAATTTAATATTTACAAAGTAACATTGCGTAGTTTAACCTTGTAATAATCTACATTGTAACAGAAAAATTAAGAAAAACTCTACTCGTGTGAATTGTTTTGTTTATCGGTGATTAGTTTTGACCTGTGCGTTAGGAAATCCTTCGTTGGATCGATTGTGTTCTTCTCTGATGGTGATTGTACCCTACTTTTTCTATTATTCTTTTTGGATTCGGTGAAGGATTGTTATTTATATTTTCTTCACTTGCATTTATATTGTTTTTTATTTGTGTATCCTGGTGTGTCTGCATGATCCGCTTCGGTTACACATGTATGTTTATTAAGCAAATTTGTATAGAAATATGTTTTTCTTAAAACACAATAAGACTAATGTAAGTGATTCGGTAATGGCATTCTTATAGAAATTTAATGAACGGCTTTAGTTGTGAAATTTATTAGATTAGTAAAATAATTCGTCAGCAGTAAATTAAAACCACAGGAGGAAGTTTTACAATGCAGAATTTTAAATCGTTGAATAAATCAAATATCAAGGCAGAGGAGGTAATTATTCACCCGAACGGTTGTCGGGATTAAATTTATTTGAATGACGTTCGCCGTTTCATTGAACAGCAGCAAGAAGAGGTATTAAGGAAGGGATTTTTTTTTAGGTATTGATATTTTTAGGAATTGATGTTAATAATATTTACTATTTTTTCACTAGAAGGAACCTTCCGCCCCCCTCACGACAAACTATGCATTTTGGTCAATTTTTCTTTCAAAGGATCGATTTACATTATATACATGAAATTTAAAGTTCGGAAATTATTCTGTCTCGGATGCGGAACAACTTCTGAAAAGAAATATGTAAACAACATACAAAACTGTAATCGATTAAAGTCTGGGTACTGATTCAGGACTACAATATAAAAAATACTTAGATTAATCATACGTCCTTTAATAAATATTTTTCATTCGCTTGGAGTTTATGGTTTTAAAACTAAAAGTAATTTATCATGAACAGATTTTGATATTCATTTCTTTTCAATGGACGCTAAAATTTCGACCTACCCTAACCTATTAAACATTATTGTACTAATAATAATGTTGAGAACAAATTTTAAACGGCGGCCTTTTCTTTTAAAATAATAACTAAAACAAATATTGATTTAATAGAGGAAAACAATAAAAATGGTAACCTACAAAATTATTGATTGTGAGAATCCTAAAAATACATAAACGACTTTTCACCTTAGAACCGATACAATAAATTTAATATACATAACATTGCTAAACGTTTAACAACCATATATTATCATCATCTTTTGCTAGTCATTAACTTTTCAATGTATTCAAATTTATACTACAAAATCTTTTCACGTTTTACTTTAATGTTCTATAGGAAAATCCAAAATTAAAAAAAAAAAAAAAAAAAAAAAAGGGAAATTACTTGAATATTACTATTACAGCATTTACTACGTTCTAGAATTTGGTTAGTTTCGTAAAAACTAATTAATTAAATTAATTTTTATTGTGAATGTGTTTTTACCTGCAGTGAATTGTTAGATGTTATGTAGTTTTTTAGTTTAAAAAAATTACATCTGGAAAATGTTCTAATTCTATATAGTAAAATTGAATTTATTTAAGGGGCTTTCATGTCTCAGTTATAGCGTACCTGTGTGTGTGTGTGTGTGTGTGTGTGTGTGTGTTTGTGTGTGATTCTACGCTACAATTTCTTCAAAATTTTCTGTAATAAATTTTGAAATTCTTTACGGTTTAACCGATTGATTTTAAATCTATATTGGGTCGATATTCGATATTATTATATTTATGAATTAGTTGCTAATTATGTAAATTAGATTTCTACACTGCACTCTAGTTGTCAGTTTTTAATGTTTCTTACTTTATAAATCCTTAAAAATTTTACCTCTAAATATAAAAATGGTTTACTTTCGATAAATTATCTATAAACGATTCAATAGTTTTCCTTTTCATAGCATTTTGTTAACCGTTTACACGTATGTTAGTTTCTAATGTAATTTTAATTTCAATTAAACAAATAATAATATATTTTTATTTATCGATAAAAAAAAATTGTAATACACAGCAGGTAGTAAAATTTTCCAAATTAAAGATTGGATATTACAGTATAGTATAGTTATAAAGGACTAGTAAAAATTAAATAAAAAGTAATTTTTTAACTTAAGGAAAGATAATGAATTTGAGAATTAAGAAAAATATTGAATTTTTTTTATTACGATTTAAAAAAAATACCTAAGAAATGAAACTGATTTTTCTTATTCGTTGTTTAAACCAAATGATTAAATATTTAGTGTAAATATAAATGAAAATATTAACAACTAATTACCATGTAACCAAGTAATAACTCGCGCAATAAAGGGCTTCATTAAATCTACTCTTTTACTATGTAAATTTAACAACAAACGCATATTCAACATCGAAAATATACGTATAGGTTCTACATCAATACCTTGTGCGTTAAGGCTCAAACTTGTTTAATGCATTTTTCTTTATTGGGTTTTTTCTCAACCTTTACTCTTCTTTTACCTCTTTTACTGTGTAGGTTCTGCATCAGTTGCTGTTATCTGTTATTTAGTGTATTTTATTATCATTAGTGATAACATAAATGTAGCATTATAGGTGAAAAAATAACATTCTTAATCAGAGAGGGAAAAAAAAGATAAATTTTAAACGAGTAAAATTACCAAATAATTTTAAACTATCTGAACCCCATCGTATAGTATTCTGTTACAAAATTGTATCTCATAATAAAATATGATTTTATTACATACTAAGGTTATCTTACAATACAATATGACTATACAATATGATATCGAAAATTGATTTAAAGAATACACTGCTACTGAGTTTACTATCGAATTAAACTATGAATACCGGTAAATGACTTTTCATAAACGTCAAACAGGAAAAAATAAAGCATTTCGTTCAAAATAAATCGTCCATTAATACCGCTTTTGAAAATATAACTGAACAGAATTTCGAATTGAAAAACAAGCTAAAAAAATATATGTATCTGTCTCTGGTTTGTTGTTGCGTATCAATACAAATGAAAATAAATAAAACCTTTAGATGGTTCTGTATTTAAACAAACGTGGAATGTCGTCGATAAAAATCTTATATTTACGAATTTTTAATGATATAAAAAATAAGGTGTTAGATGCTACAAGATTTCAAGCAAAAAAATATAAAGGAAACAATATCAAATATTATATTTTTGGTGTGAAAATGAATGCGTAGGTGATAAATCGATTTCTTTGTAGTGTCTACATAACACTACCAGCAAGTAGTACATAGCAGTGTTTCACATAGTGTTTGTAAAATCAAACTGACATGAACCAACACTATGTAGAAACACATGATAAAATTAAAGAATCTTTCGAAAGGTTTATTCAAATGAGTAGCAGTTAAGTGATGAATAAAATATTGAGATGAGATCTTTCGATATCCGAATTCGATCCGTTTTATGGTGAAACAGTTCATATTTACCGTTATCGGATGCTTTAAGTAAGAAAACAGCTGTAATCAATGTAAAAAAGACGATAAAAAATGGTTCTTATGGTGAATTCTAGCCCCCCCCCACCTATTCGACAGAAGGGATTATCGAGTTTCATTCTACAAATAATTTGAAATTCGTTTAAACATGGGAGAAATCGAGTATCCTATTTGCGTTAAAGATACTGATAAATATGAAGCTCAAATCACCGATATCGATGTTAATGTGCTGTACTATGATATCGAAATGATCGTTATTATTAATCATTTAATTCTAAAAATATATATTTAAAATGTGCAAATAATAATCGAAAAATAGTGGTGTAGTGGTGTGGTTGTTATTATTAATCGGATTTTACACTAAATCGATCTCATTATACTGTAATAGTTGGATCTCGATCTCATTATACTTATAGTCGGGACGAATTGATGCAAAGTTTATTTGATGCTAGTAAATCAATTAGACCTTACCAAATAGGATATTCATTGTTTAAAACAACTTTCAAACAATTTAGAAGTGATGTAAATAAAAAATCTTGAAAAAGCTAGTTTTTATATTTTGTACTTCTTAATTCAACAAAAAGGCGTTTATCCCTAAACGTACATAATTAATCGGCATATGTTTTCAATGAAATACAACTGCCTCCCATCGAAGCGATTATGATGAACATGCGCAAAACGTTTGGAATATTTTAAAAATTAACACGCTCGTTGAATATCATATTTCTATATGAAATTGGACGTCATGCTGTTGGCTAATGTATTTGAAATTTTTCGTAAAAAAATTATGGAAATAAACGATTTAGATTCGTGACATAATATTTCTGCGCCGCATGTATCATGGTATGCCGCTTTAAAAGCTACCAACGTGCAATTAGAATTGCTTACTGATGCTGATATGTATTTGTTTTTTTGAAAAAGGTCTTCTTGGAGGTGTGTCGATGGTTCCAAATCGTTACAATCTGGCTAACGATCGGGAAATAAGTAATTATGATGTAAACAAACCGATCAAAATAATTAAATATATGATGTGAAAAGGCTTTACGAAAAATGTATGACGAAACCGTTGCCCGTAGACGGATTCAGATTCTGCAACAAAAACGTAACTGAATATTTGCTACACAAACTAAACGATGTGAATAATGATGCGGAGATAGATTATATTTTAGACATTGATTTATCGTATCCTAAAAACCTCTACGAATAGTAGAGTAGAAAGACTATCTACTTGTACCAGAGAAAAATTCCATTCCCAGTAGTATGATTTCTCCGTTTGGTAACGATGAAAAACGTGTAGCGTGTAAAAACTTATTGTGCACGTTGAAAGATAAAAGGAAATATAAGTCCTATTATTATAGAACTTTAAAATTATACCTTCAACAGGGGTTGGTGCTGTTGAAAATACATAAGTTCTTTGTTTTAATCAATTTCGATGGTTGAATGATTATGTTGTAAAAAGTTTCAAAATGTTGTGTTATACAAAAGATCCGTTCGAAAACGAAGTATATAAACTACTAATCAACAGTGTATATGGAAAAACGACTGAAAATATAAGAAAGCCAATCGATGTGCGTTTAATTAATAAAAAATATACTTTAAAAACCTAAACGCTAGTCTAAGAGTAAAACATTATTACATTTATGGAAACTGTATGATTGGAGAATCAGTGTTAAAGAAAAATTTATATTTAAACAAACCGATGTATTTAGGTTTAACCGTAACAAATTTGGCTAAATTAATCATGTATGATTATCACTACAAGGTTTTACCTAGATATGGCTATAAAAACATAAAAATACTAATGACCAATTCAGATTCGTTATTATACTCGATTATACCAAACGATGAACATCTCAAAGATGTAAAATATTTGAAAAGGAAATACTTCAAAGAATGTAAAATATTTGAAGAAAGTGATGGAAGTATTTACACGTCAAGTAAATACGATGTAGGTAGTTTAAAACATGATATGAGGTAAATGGTTCCTGTTTACGGATTTTTGGGCTAAGAACGAAAATTTATAGTATACTAAAGTGGATGACGTGGAAACGCTATCATCATATGATAATAAAAGATTTTTATAGGAAAATAATATAGATGCACTCTCATATGGTCATGAAAATATCATGAAGAAAAGAAAAGTGGCTTAATAGTCGGGATTTGCGTGTGATTCTAAAATGCCAGGGGGGGGGGGTATTCCAATGCGGCGGTCTCATTAGCGTTGTAACGATTTTTTTTTTTCAAGTGATTTTTTTTTTTTTT
>JAAAKQ030304575.1:0-10114 GCA_010016005.3 Zanna intricata
ACATAAATTATAAACAGCAATGGTCCCAAGACTGTACCTTGAGGTACACCCGTTTTCATTACACAGTAGTCACTCAGACACTTGTTAACTTATGTTTGTTTATAGTATTGGATTCGTATTATTTTGTTTATTGCAGAATAAATATTTATGACAAGCATTTTGTCCAGATTTTAATTTCATTTATTGAATGTAATTTTTGTGTGGAAAGTTGTAGAAAATGGATTTTATTTATAACAGAGTACTGAAAGTTTTGATTAAAAATGGCTAAAACATTTTTTTATAAAACATTAATTTTTTTTTTTTTAACGCAGGATCAATCGCAGGTCTGAAAATCACTTTACTTATAAATTAGATTTTATCTAACACTGATATACACCCGAATATATAACGGCAACAAATTTATTATCGTTTTAGAAAATGATCAGAAAATGATATTACATACGAAATATACCCATCAGTATATTACGATCAGATGATTACGTAAGATGATCAGATGGGTATCTTACAGTACTTACATTTATAAATATAAATGAAATAATATACTAAAAATTTATTAAATTTGAAAATTTAAAGAACGTTTCAAAGTAACGTAAATGTGTTCTTATAATCATGAGAACAAAGTGATTACTAATATTTTAGGGCACATAAAAACTAAAATTACAATAAAATACATAATTTTTGTATATATTTAAATATTCAGTTCATTGACTGAATCAGAATTGCAGCGTATGAATTTATTTTGAGTATTCCATTTTTATTTTGTTCATTTTTTACGTTGTCATTACGTAGGAACAAGTGAGAACAGTCTTTGCTATGTGCTCTTTATATTCAGGGGATGAACAGCCGTCTCATTGGTACTGCGTTATTCGTTTTCGAGCACAGGGCAGTTATAGCTTGGCTTGCCATCTATTCGTTGTGGATTTGGTGGTGATGGTGATGGTAGTTGTGCTACCCGCTGCATTTTTTGCTTGAGGCTCACTTGAAGATGTAGGATGGCTGCCCTTCTGATAAGGTGTAGCTGCACCAGGGATTTTGCCAGCTGGGTGAGGTAACACCGTTTTGACATGGCTTGAGTGTTTGACTTAAATACTATCTGAGAATTTGTAGCACCAGTATTCAATAGGGGAAAGAACAAAGTTAGAGGCCATTGGTTATTCATTCTAGAAACATCATACTTGCTAATCAAGTGATTCACAATTTTCAAATTCCCTATAACTTGTGGTTTCAAGTCTCCTGAAGTTACATCAAAGGCATTATCGTTATTCAACATTGAAAGTAAGAGAACGTTTTTGCCTTTCTTGGGCAGATATGAAGTCAGTAGACAATTTCTGGGGTGTTTTTCAAATGCAAACGTACAGGATTTCAGAGGACGATCCCTAGTAACAGTGAGTTCAATCAGGATTTGATTGGGATTTGTTCTTGTGAATTGTATTTCAGTAGTCAGTTATTTAGAAATAAATTGTTTGCAAGAGGAACATTAGTAAAATATTTGTCTGCAGTTACATTATGCCCTGTATTGTGTATGGGTTCAATAAGATGTTTCACTGTTCTGCTGGTATCATTTTGAATAAAATATGGTCCTTGAGGCTGTTGCCTATCGTATACCTTCAGTTTACTTGAGTAAAAACTACAAGCATCTGCAAGTGTGTACACTTTTATTTTGTATACTTTGGTGGTTTATATATAAATCAAAATTTACAGCAACCACAAAATGCATCCAGTATTTTGTCAATATTGTGTCATATTCACTTATTAAATAACCTTCTTCACATTTTTTAACAAACAATTCAAAAAGCTCTCTAACTGGGGCTAAGTTATCAATAAGTTTTCTAGCAGCTCAGGTATTTTTTCATTAAACTGTATAGCTATAATCAGTGTTTGAAATCGTCTATTTGACGGTACGAAAAAAATTCTGGACATATTTAGTTGTTGGTCCATAACTCATTAATATTTAGATTCTAGCTTTTTTAATAGCTAAATAAAGTACATGCAAGAAAGCATTCAATTCAGTTATATCGGTTTGCAGTACATCCCTGATGCCACATGTATATATGTGTAGCTTATTAGCAACTGCTAATGAGTTAGCAATTGTTGGTTCATGCAACAAACAATATGTTCTAATATGTCATGTGGAAATTGTTTTACCGGTATTTTTCCTGCTACCACCATATTCAGTCACCCTAAAGAAAGACCAAATGTCATGCTAAAAAAAGCTACTGAGCCTTGAACAGCTAAGCGATCAATATTTTATCTAGCTCACTAGAGCTAACCTAATTGCTTGTACGGAATAAGCGTGGTAAAAAAACACCACTCGCTTTTGTGTCCCCCTGTTCACTTCTCATATAATACAACTAAATTGGGTAGATACACCCCATCTATACAAAATATATGACTTGTCAATAATAAAATAAATTGTCAAAAGACAGCAATTCGCTGCCATGCTTAGGTCGCTGAATGCCAGCAAGTGCCTTTTCACCATTTAAAGTGCTTGGAGCTGTAATTGGCTAATGGCCAACCATATCTTTAAGAGTACTTCCTACAGCAGCGCAGTACAAGTCTTTTTCCTTTGAAAACTACTGATGCCAATGGAACAGCAACCGCATCAAGGAACTCCAACACAGTCTGAAAACATGGCTCTTGCCACATTGACTCGCCATGTTTATGAGTGGCCAATGTTCCTGGGTGACCTGATCTCTGCTCCCCACGAGCAAGGCAAACAAACATCATGTATTCACTCGACTGGACCTCCCTGCAGACGTGCAGCTCATCAGTTGCCAGGCGGAACCTACACAGATGTTGTTTCAGATTGACATGGTTGGTGAGCACTTGGGCTCCCGTTGCCCTTAAAAGAAGTAGAGGCATACCATCTCTCCAAGTCCTGTATAAATAAATTTATATAAGGACTTCCTTTAGTCATGGTGTTCCATTCTTCCTGCCACGCTTCCATTGCGAGGCTCTGAAGCCTCTTCTGCAGGCAGGAGATGGGCGACTGATTGAAATTTGGATCCGTTGCATTGTGAACACCGTTCCGCTCCGGTCACTGGCCTGGCTCGAAACTGCATCCCAAATCAGTCTCCCGACCTCTTCACAATCTCCGCATGGCTGCCCGAACTTTCACCAATAAATCGATTGGGAGAGCCTTTCAAATATGGTAATAGCCTTGTAGGAGGTTGTTTTAAAAACACCAGTGCATACAATTAAGACTCTCTTACTGGGCACTCCTTAAATTTTGAATAAGTGCTCTATTTCTGTCCAACTCCTTGTGTCCAGACAGGTGCCGTGTAAGTGGTCATGCTTTCAAAATACCTTGGTACACCATGTACATCTGATGGCCTGAGAGCCCATAGTCCTTTCAAGCAATCTTCCTAAGCTTGTGCATCACAGAGATAGTGTCTGCCGTTAGTTGTTTAATATGGTTACTAAACAGCAACTTCGTATCAAACAAAACACTAGGTACATATGAACTTCCACTCGGCTGATTACACAGCTTTATACCAGTATTTAATGTGGGAGTTTTTACTGTATGATAATTTTTCTGCACCCTTGAGAAGCATATACATGAAACCAGATTTCATAGCAGGGGACAAAGAATGGAACCTGCATGCTTCCTCTGGTTACAGATTTTTTCACAATTATGCTTTAATCTTTAACAGAACCGTACGGTTGGACAAATAGTCCCACTCCATGGCCCATAGGGCTTTGAGAACATTGCAGTATTCCAGCTCATAAAGGAATTGTAACACAAGGAAGGAAATGCTGCCTCTATGTCAATGATATTACCCAAAACATATTTATAGTCGGTGCTTTCCACCTCGGTAATAGCATTTAAGATGCAATCCTTGGTGCCAACCTCTTGCATGAAGCCGTATTGGCCTCGATTTAGAAAGCAGTTCATATCAATGTTTTCCCAGAGCCATTTCACAACTAGCCTTTCCAGTAACTTACCGACAATTGGCAAAAGGCTGATGGGTTGATAACTGCTGACCTCTCCCTCACCAGAGCCACTTTCCAACAAATCTGAAAGCAACTCTAGCTAAGGTACTCCAAGAACAACCTGCCAAGCGGCTCTCTTATGACAGGCAAAATATGGTGAAAAAATAACCAGGTCAAGTTTGTCAATACCCGGTGCCTTTCTCAGTGCCATTCGAAAACCACTCTGTCAATATCAATGGGATCCACAGCCCGTACACCGAGAATGGTGTTTCACCCGCTCTGATGCCAGCATCTGCTTCACCCTCCAGAGCATCTGGAAACAGAGTATCCAGGAACATCATCTAGAAAATAAAAGTTACAGTTATGTAGTTAATTGTATTTTTTCTTCTAGCCATATTTCTTATGCCTGGCAATCTAGTAACAATATTTTCTGTAGCGGTTCGGGTAGGTTGACATATTTCAGACTGTGCCCATACCAATTACTATGCCATCCTTACCATGGAAGATCAGACTGCTGGCACCTCTAGGCATTCCTTGATTTCAGTGTGAACTTTCTGCTTGTTGACGTGACAAGACATTGGCAGGCTGCATATTATCTTCTTTACATGATTGTTCTGAATCTATGTATTCTTCCTGATGTTTGGGCTCAGCATCAGTGTCGGAAAAAACTTCTGCTTGTAACTCAATAGCAACTTCTGATTCGTCATCAGTCTCACTATAAGTGGACTCGCTCTCTTCCAATCGTGCTAGAATACGAAAGTCATTATTTTGTTCCATTATCCTTACAGGACAACCGAACTATCAGATTACAAAATACTTAGTAGAAGTTTAAGGTTCATACTTAATGTAATAAATAAGTTTTTAATTCAGAAAGTATCCAAAAAGTTAAATTTTATCTAATGTGCAAGTGATCTCAGGTTAATGATAACTATGATATTCAGATATGTCTTACAGATCACAATTTTATTGAAATAAATCTAATTAATAAAATAATTAACCTATCAGGTAGTTAATTTTAGCTATTTTAATATTAAAATTTCATATTCTCCCATATAAAGATTATTTCAATGAAAATTTACTTTTCCATACAAAAAAATCCCCTCTATGAAAATATTGGTTTCAGATTTATTATCAAATAATTTAAGAAAAAAAGTATTTCAGTGAAAATGATAATCAAAATAATAAACAATTTATTTTTTTAAAAAATGTTAAATTAATCAAAAATATAGGTTTCATTATAGCTGTTTAATGGATGAAACTACCAAAACGATAAGCTTTCAAAAAAACTTTTTTTTTTTAATGAACCATTATTTTTAGAATTTTAATAAGTAGATAAACAGTAGTTACTTAATACTTACAGTACAGTAGTACTTTTAATAGATAGGTAAACACTTTTGACATATTTTTACGAAAAACAGTCCAACACAACCTTTCCAGTCGCTAACAAATTTAAAAAAAATCTGATACACATTTTTAAAAGTACATAAAATTTTATTTCATTAATAACTTTTGATATTTTTTCTGTTTTTCTTTCTTTTTTTTTTGAATTATTATTTATTGTAAAAGTTTTCTTACAATCGAAGGTTAATAATTATTAATAAATCAATATATTTAAATTAAAAAAAAAAAAGAAGGAGATGAAGTTTAATGATTCAAACCGATGTGTACCCATGTCAGATCCAAATATTTAATTAATTTAAAA
Organism: Zanna intricata; assembly: GCA_010016005.3. NCBI lineage: Eukaryota > Metazoa > Arthropoda > Insecta > Hemiptera > Fulgoridae > Zanna > Zanna intricata. The sequence continues at coordinate 5,636 of JAAAKQ030304575.1, forward strand.
AAATTTTATTTAAATCTAGAACCAATGAAAATAATTATCTGTTTTATGATATATCATTAAAAAGCTCTCAGTGAGGGCTTATTACTGCAGTTAAGAAATAATCCAAAATCCAGATTTTTTGAATTTTGAACTTTTTTTTGGCACTTTTGGTTCAGTCGATTGCAATCAAAAGGGGAGGTGCACAACTAGTTTTTACAGCAGTCTTAAATACAAAGTTTCATGATTCTATGGCTAATCGTTTTTGAGATATGTACATACAGATGTCACGGCGATACTAGTCAGAATAGATTCAGGGATGGTCAAAATGGATATTTCCATTGAAATCTAAAAATCAAAATTCTTCACGATTGCAATACATGAAGAAAAAAGATTAATTTCTGGAGAAACCAAATATTATAAAAAAAAACCACTACAATAAAAAAAATAAAATCTCTAATTTGTATGGATTTTTATTGGTTTCTTAGAAGGTATTTATTGAACTTTATATTCTTTTTGAAAAGAATTCATTGAGTTAGTGTTTTTTTAAATAAGAAATTTTGATTTCTATAGAAATGATTTTTTAAATGAGAGTTAATTTTTCAGAATATCAAAATTTTCTTAAATGAGAGCATAAATAAGAAATTCATGGCATCTCTCAAGTGCCCCAGTGTTGGTAAAAATTAGGAGACTGATTCAAGATGTAAAAATAAACAAAAGTGTTTATATACACAAATGTCCTACTTAGCTTCATTTACCCTCTGGCCACAGTTTTATGTTTTTTCAATAAAAATCTGTTTTAATGAGATAATTAGATAATAAAATAAAGAGGGAAATATTTTAATGAATTTTAGTATACATGTACCCAACAACATTTGTAATATAAATAAGTATCAAAATTCTAAAATAATGACTATTAATTTTTTTTTTTTTTTTTTTAACCTCTGGAACCACCGTTAAGGTATATCTTCAGAGGATGAGATGAATGAATTGTAGCGTGTGTGAAAAATGACATGCCTGACCAGGATTTGAACCTGGGACCTCCGGATGAAATGCCGAGGCGCTACCACTCTGCCACGGAGGCCGGCAAATTTTTTAATCTTAAAAGCTTCTTTGTAAATGTTAGTTTTATTGATTTATGTTAACCCTTTTATTGTATATAAAATGGTTAACACCTCATTAGTTGAAATCGGTTAATATGATTCAAATTGGTTATTCGGCTTAGGCTGAAATTTTTAAAATGGATAAAAAATTAAGCACTCTGATCATTTTGTTCCTATTTTCACTTTCTTCATTAATTGAAATAATTAAAATAATAATTTCTATTATTAGCGAGTTAAGAGAAGCACAAAATTGTCTAACTGCATAACTTTGCATCCATTTTAATAATTTGCCTGCCAGGCTTGTCTAGGTATTAACTAATCATTGCAAATCGGTTAACAGCTGATTTTCAAAGTTGAAGGTTCTGAGGTCTGAATCTAAGTAAAAGTAAGTTGTCTTTATATGGACTTGAATGTGACAGTGAATACACGATGAATTTTATTGTGGCTGAGGTTCAATTAACCACCCGTCTCAGGAATGTTCTGAGTCTTTTCAAGACTACATCTTGTTTACATGTCATACATATTGTCCTCGACACATTGACACATTGTAATAGAGGGCTTGCTTATTCATTAGTTGAATAGATTTCAATATACACATTCAAAAATTGAATTTTAACAACTTCAACCGTACCTAAGCCGTTTATTAACCGATTTGAACTAATGATGTTTCATTTTGTTCATGTTAAACGGTTTAACATATCAAATAAAACATAATTCAGTAGATCTAATATTTACAGAACGATTATTCACACCAAATTTCATTAAAATATTTTTTTTCTGTTCTAAAAATTTAAATTTTTATTGAAAAAACATAAAAGGATGGGCATAGGAGAAAAATGAAGCCAGAAAGTTTTTTGTCTGCATGAAGTTTGTTCTTAATCGGTTCCTTAAGTTTGGCCATCGCTTCCTGTAACTCCTTACATAGCTAAAAGATAGCGAATAAACTTATAAAATGGTGATCCCAAGAGAAAAAAAGAAATTTGAAAATAAATACAGAAAAATCAGATTTGATTGTTTACAGAATGAAAAAAAGGCATTCAATTTTTAAATCTAGTTCCGAAAATTGGTAGTTATAGACTAACATGAAAAAAGCACTTTTTTGATAAAGAAAATTTGATTTTTATTTGTTCCCTTGCCAGGGAGTAATAGAAATAGAAATTACAGACAGTTAAACTGTATTTTTAAAATCTATCCAATAAATTGATATTAAATCTGTAAACTTAAGTTTTGATAGAGTGTGTTTGAAAACCAGAATGAAAAGTTGGCCTTTTTTAAATATTTAGTTCACCAAAATTTAAAAAGTTTTTTGTTTTTAATAAATTAAAGTTACATTATTTTTTTACTATAGATTATTCTTTGAATATATCATGTACAGCTGTAAATTAAATTTAAAGAAATTTAAACATAAAAAAGTTTTAATGAGTCATTTAATGCAATCAGGGTAAGATTGTGATGCACAGAGAGGATTAAAGAATATTTGCAGTTTATATTAAATTTTTTACAGGGTAATGTAATAAATAAAATTATAAATTTATTAAATTATTTTTTATACGTTTATTATTATTTAAATTGATTTTATGTGTCTTTTATTGACAGTACTTAAATATACAGCAATATTTTTTCCATAAAATGAGGTTGACCTATATGCGGGGCTGATTTACATTTAGATTTGACTGCGCTTTTATGTCTTTACATTTATTTTTGTTTCCCGATGTGTAGTCTTATTATTTAAGACTTTGGGGGTTGGTGTCCCCACGGCCCTAGCCTCTGCAGCTTTTCTTCCCAGTACACCTTGAGCTGCAGAACAGTTTACACTATACACATACTCTACATCAAGAACACTACACAATTTACAACATTACAATCCCACAACTACACAACAACATTCTACACTACTTCTTCTTACACATAAACTCAGTGATGTTGTGACACCTTACGAATCGTAATCGTAACCCAAGGTGGGAACTATCGTGCTGATGGCTGAATGGCTCTATGTAGTGAGTCTCGAATGAATGTCCTCTGGGCACCTGAGTGAACCCGGTTGTATTCTAGCTCTAGCTCCAGTACGCATGCGCTCTGCTGGAGTGGTCCGTTATATTGCCTGTACTCGTGGGAACACAATTAGTACCTCAAAAATCTCAAATATATTGGTTGTTGGTCCATCTGGAAAAAAACTACCAAACTTAATAGTCTAGTGAAAAGGCCTCGCTCTACATTGTCGGATGAGGATAACAATTCAGAAGAGAATAGTATAACTAATACTGATAGACAGTGTTTGAAATATAAGAACATCAGATTCGTAGTCCTTCAAAACAGTCAGGAAGGTGGCTCCCTTCATAAGGTCTCTAGTTAACAAAGTTTTCCTAATTAACAAAGTTATTACAGGATCAAGTGGTTCCCCTAAAAATATTAAGAAATTGCGAGATGGATCGATTCTGGATCGAAACACATAATGATGAGCAGAGTCTATCTATCTTACGTCTGCGTAATATGGGCAATATTAATATAAGTGTGGAATGCCATAGAACCCTTAATACAAGCCGCGGTGTAATATTTTGCAGAGACCTTATGGAAATGGACTTAAAGGAAATAGCTGAGGAACTTTGAACGCAAGATGTTGTAGAAATTAAACGTATAATGAAGCGGCAAATCGGAACAGAAGAACCAACACTATCCCTTATACTAACCTTTAATCTTCTAATACCACCTGAGAAGATTAAAGTAGGTTACCTGTCGGTTTGAGTACGACCATTCATACCAAATCCACGGCGATGTTTCAAATGTCAAGGATATGGTCACACTACAACATCTTGCCCGAAAACAGAGATCTGTGCACGTTGCGCTAAGGAAGGCCACAATGACACTGAATGTGTAGAAGATGAAAAGTGCGCGAACTGCAGCGGATCACATACTGTGCACTCCCAAGATTGCCCAATTTTCAAAGAAGAAAAGACAATTCTCAAAATTGCTACCGAGCAGAAGCTTTCTTTTCCGGCAGCACGAAGAGAATATAAAAAGATCATCAGTTTAAGGAACCTGGTGAAACCAGATGTGTCCTTTGCCATCGCTACATCAAAGCAGGCTCCTGCAAACGTAGGCAACCAGCAGTGCAGATCCTGCGACGAGCTGAAGAAACTTGTTTAGATGTTATCTGATCAAGTTGCTTCACTCACAGCTACAATATCAAAGCTGACTAAGGCGAACAACAAGCGCCTAGCTGCAGGTAGTGAATCAGGCAGTGGGATTCCTCTCAAATTTCCTGTTTTCAAAGCGTTGCCTACATGGACAGGAGTAAATACAATAAGTAAGCCACTAAATAAGCCCCCTGTTAAAGGAGCACATACAACAACCTCCTCTGGGATGTCATCTTCCCAGTTATCTAAATCTCCACCTCCAACAC
>JAAAKQ030304586.1:0-10114 GCA_010016005.3 Zanna intricata
CACCCATCAAAAAGCTTTTAGCAGGGACAGGCAATAACCATAAAAAATAAACAAATAATAAAACCGAAAAATCAAACAACACAAAATGTGTTAACAGTTTATGTATAAAAGATATTGTGTAAAAGGTGTATGTGTGCATGCACGCGTATGTGTAAATCATATATGTATGAATAAAAATTATTTTGCTAATGTGATGTATTCCCATTACAGTTTCTTTTCTTATTACGTAATTTTCATCACATTATGTGCTTTGTAGACTATTTGTAGGATTATTTATTCCATAATGTAATAATTTGAAGAAATTACGAGGCATATCATAAAGTAAGGGTTGTTTGGTCATTAAAAAAAAAATTAAATTATGAGAAAAGGTTTTTACTAACAGTTTTAGTTTATTAAATGTCTGCTTCATTTTTCCACATAATTGCCACTCAGTTCTAAGCACTTTTCATAATGCTTCACCAGTTTCTTTAACTCCTCTGCGTAAAAGTTTGCTACTTGGGAATTGAACCAGTTGACAACGGCTGTCTTGAGTTCTTCATCATTTTCAAACCATTTTCCTCCAAGCCACTTTTTAAATGCAAGAAGAGGAAGTAGTTTCTAGGTGAAAGATCAGGACTATATGGAAGGTAATCGTAAAGTTCCCAACAAAAATCTTGAATCTTCTTGGTTAAGGTAGCAGTGTGAGGATGCATATTGCCATAAAGAAGGATTACACTGGATGACAGTTTCCCAAGTTTTTGATATTGGATCACACGTCTCTGTTTGGTGAGTGTTTTTTGCAGTACACATCAGCTGTAGTTGTTGAACATACCATTAAATCAGCCAAAATATTAGTTCTTTTATTGGTCTATTAGTTAAGCTCTTCTTTTAGTTATATTTTTCAAAATGTGTCTTTCTTCATCAGTTTGCCTCAACACCTCTTCATTTGACACTTTATCCACCCATCTGTTTAATAACATTTTCCTATAGCACCACGTTTCAAAAGCTAATCTTTTCTTCTCCAGTATTCTGATCTTCTAAGTTTCACTTTCTTATAAAGCTATACTCCAAACAGATACTTTCAAAAATGTTTTCCTGATGTTTAAATTAATTTTTGATGTAAGCAAATTATATTTCTGACTGAAAGCTTGTTTTGCCTGTGCTATTCGACATTTTATATTGCTCTTTCTTCGTCTATCTTTAGTAATTCTACTTCCCAAATAACAAGATTCTTCAGTACTTTTCAAGATACCTGCAGCCAATATGTTGTTAGTCAGTTAGTCGCTGTAGTTAGTTAACTAGTTGTTAGGTGGCCTGTGTAATGAAATCGCATAAACACATTTGCGCTCCGTAAATGTGTTACGTTCTTGTTAATCACACAACCTAAATAAATTGAAATTATTATCTAACTTTATGTAATAAATAAATATAATTTAATCAAACTTAACCTATGCTCGCTTCGCTTACTAACCTCGACTAATTAACACTAATGTTTTTTACTGATTTTATTAATCTAACCAAATTTAACTTTCACTTGCTTCATTTGCTAACCTTGACTAATTAACAATAATGGTTTGATTATTTAAATAATAAATAATGTCAATAATTATTGATTTTATTAGAAAGGTATTAATCTAACCAAACTTAACCTACAATCGTTTCACTTGCTAACCTTCATTAGGGAGTGTAGGTTAAGTTCGGTTAGATTATATTTATTTATTATTTAAAGTTAGATAATAATTTTAACTTATGTATTTTAGCCTTTTAGTGGTGCAATCTAATCACTAACTAACAACAATGACAGCTGAGAATCTGTAGATCAGCTGCAGGCATCTTCTTGAAAAGTAAAAATTCTTCTACCTCAATAGTCTTTTCTCATTTTATATTTATATACAGTAGTCCATCCATTTTATTTCTGTTACATTTCATTACTTTCATTTTGTTCTTGTTTATTTTTGCGATAGTTCTTGCATAGGACTTCATCCATGCCATTCATTGTTTCTTCTAAATCTTTTTTACTCGGCTAGAATTTCTATACCATCAGCAAATCATAGCATCTTTATCTTTTCACCTTTGCACTGTTACTCCAGATCTAAGCATATCATTCATTAACTGCTAGTTCTATGTAAAAAAGATTAAAAAATAACAGGGATAGGAAAGATCCCTTGTCCGATTCTCTTTTATTATTGCTTCTTCCTTTTGCTCTTCGATCATTACTGTTGCAGTTTGGTTCCTGTAAATGTTAACAATTGTTCTTCTGTCCCTATATTTCAACCCTAAATGTTTTAAAATGCTGGACATTTTATTTCGGTCTATGTTTTCAATGCCTTTTCTAAGTCTATAAATGCCATGTACGTTGGTTTTTTTTTTAAATCTTCCTTCTATTAATATGAACGTTAAAATTTCTTCCGGTATCCCCCCTGTACTTTTCGTGAAACCAAATAGGTTTTTTCCTAACACTTCTTCCACTCTCTCGATTCTTTGTGCAGATTCTAGTTAAAATGTGTGATATATGAGTATTTAAGCTAATTGTTCTGTATTTTTCACATTTATCTACCCCTGCTTTCTTTGTTATCATGATAATAACACTTTTTAAGTCTGGTGGAATTTTCCTTTTTTTTGTTTAAATATTACACACCAGTTTTTATAATCTATCATTTTCTTACCTGCACTGTGCATTAATTCTGCCGGTATCCCATCTATCCCAGGAGCCTTTCTCCCATTCAAATCCTTTAATACTGTATTAAATTCAGATCTCAGTATTTTATCTCCCTTTTCATCCTCTTCAGCTTCCTCTTTTACCTCGATAACACAAGTTTCTAATTCATTTCCTCTGTATTACCTTAATATATTTCTCCCTTCTATCTTAAGTACCTCAAAATTCTCCTTAACGCTTCTCTATTCTCCGTCTGTTTTACCAATGATTTTTTATCGTTTCTCTTTCTACTTCTGAACACTTTTCTTTAATCCACTCTTCTTTCGATAATTTGTATTTTCTGTTTATGGTATTTCTTAACTGTCGATCTGTTTATCTTCATCACTAGCATTCTTGTAATTTCTATGTTCATTCATCAGCTGCAATATATCCTCTGATAGCAAAGATTTTCTTCCAGTTCTCTTTGTTCCACCTAAGTTCATTTTTGCTGATTTAAGAGTTTCTTTTTATCATTCTCCATCCTTCTATTTTTTTTACCTTTTTGTTTTTACTCATCTCTTACGATACCTTCTTCAAAAATCTTCTTTAGCTTCTCTTCCTCAAGCTTCTTGAATACTACTGATTCATCTGCATCTTTTCTTCTGATTTTTAAACCCCAATCCACATTTCATTATCACTAAATTATGTTCGCTATCAATATCTCTTCCTGGATATGCTTTGCAGTCGATGAGCTGATATCTAAATCTTTGCTAATACCATGATATAATCTTCTTGATAATTTTCAGTATTGCCCAGCTTTTTCCATGTGTATATTCTTCTATTACGATTTCTAAACTGGATGTTGGCAATTGTTAAATTATACTTTTTGGCAAAACTCAATAAGTCAGTTCCCCTGTTTCATTTCTTTTGCCCAGCCTGTACTCACCACAATATTTCCTTCCTTGCCATTACACATTAAGAATCGTCGATTAGGTTTTTGATTTTATCCTGATTACAATGATTCTATTATCAAGCTTTTTGAAATATTTTACTCTATTCCCGTGCCTCCCCTTTATTTGATGCCGAGTTAATTATTCTAAAATCACCTGACCTAAGGTTGTTTTCCTCTTCCCACTGAAATTAGCTAATTCCTACTGTATTTACATTTAATCTACCCATTTTCCTCTTTAAATTGTCTAATCTAGCATCCTTTTCTAGATCCTTCTAATATTTCACACTCCGATTTGTAGAATGTTATTTTTAATTTTCTTGTGGCCCCTTCCTTAAACCCATCCGGAGATCTGAATGAGGGACTAGTTTACCTCAGAATATTTTACCAAGGAAGGCACCTCTGTCTTTGTTTCATGAAAATCCAGAGAGCTACATTTCTTAGAAAAGAAAAACAACTTTACTTTTCCATTGCTTTCAGCTGTGCAGTACTCAAGAAGATTGAGTGACATTGATATGGGCTTTTAAGTCTCCCTGACATACGCTCTTAACAGCTAAGGAATGATTCTGAAAGAGCTTCTTTCAGAATCATTCCTTAGTCTGACTGTCAACAGATAGCACTTCGATGTGGTTGCACCTTTGGTCCAGCTACTGTGTATCACTGAGCACAAAAACCTCTTCACCATCAGCAGGCAAAGTCTCATGACTGATAGAGAGGATATTTTCTTCATTCTTTCCCTAATCATGCCTGCATTTTTCTTCTGCTCAAGGATGTTGTGTTCTTTGTGTATTGTTTAATTAATAGAACTTTTAAAAATTAAAAATATGAATGTATTCTATAAAAGGTATACAATGTGTTCTTCTACATATATTACATACATACTTGATTAAAATACTAAATACCTTCAAAGGATAACTATACTGCCAAAAATAATAACTATAAATAAATTTATTTTTAGCATTCAACATGATGCATTTCAAGAGAGAAAATCATAGTTAAGGTCTGGACAGTACTTTGCTTGTTTAGGCCACTTTGAGAACTGCATGAGCAAATCAAAGGTTCTGTTTCTATTAATACTAGCTGCAGGACATGCCTAAGGCATGGCTCTGCATTATGCTATGCTGTGCATATCCTGGGATGCACACACAGACACATAGAAATTCCCTGTAGTAGGATAGGATAGGTAGTTCTAGGTTTAGTTTGTTATTGGGACATGATGAAGGAATACTTCTATTCTTTCAATGAAGGAATTGTGTGACAATGAAAGCATTGGAAAACTGTTGAGATATGCAGTGAACTAAAATGGTTTTTCCTAAAGACATTAAACTAAGTAAAGATTGTAGTAAAGAAGAAAAACTGTTGTTTTCTTTTAGAATGAACTCTGTGGTCACTTCATCTTGTAAATATCATGAAATAAAATACTTGAAAAAGTTTTATTATCTGTAAGTATCCTACTGGCTTGGATAATTTCATTTGAGCCAGTGTTGCTCAGATTCTTTCAAAAAACATAAAAATCTGATAACAAAAGGCTTAAGAGAAATATTTTTAGATCAGTATTTTAAAAATATGTGTTCCTGTCAATCTTATATCTGGAAAGTCATTGTGTACAACAAGTTATGCTAAAATATTTGTCATGCACAAAGAAAAAAGATGAAAGTTCAGATAAAGAATTTTATAAATTATCAGAAACTATAAAAAAGGTAGTTTCAGCTTTTTCTACTCTGGATTTATCCCCTGTGTGTAAAATTAGAAAATTAAATGAAGAATAAAGATCTGTAGCCTTGAAAACGAAAATTGAAAAACTTCTACCATTGTTAGAAAAAATTTGGAAGGAAATTACTACTTCTGATTCAGATTACCACTACCTCAAAATTTACTAACTGAATACGGTGGTCTGATAGAACAAGTAAAAGCTCAATGTCATTTTTCCAATAAAGAGAACAAAAGGTAAAAAAGGTAAGATATTGCAACTGAAAAAAAAAATCAATTTTAAAGAAAGTGTAATTTTTAAAGGGTAAACTACTCATCATTGATATTTTATACAAAGTAACTATACTCTTATATATAAAAGCAGAGAAAAAATTGAGCCTAAAAAAATGTTTCTTTAAAAATTACCTTACAAAATTGAATTTTGTTCATTCACATTCGATAACTTTGGGCTACAAAGTGTACGTGAACAAAATCATATTATGTTGTTGATAGGACTTTTATTTCTAGGCCAGAATGTACTGAACACAGTGCAGTCTATTCGAAAAGCCTTTTTCTCTGTTTAGCCTCCAGAACCACTATAAGGTATTATTTCAGAGGATGAGTGAGGATATGTATGAATGTAAATGAACTGTAGCCTTGTACAGTCTCAGGTCAACCATTCCTGAGATGTGTGGTTAATTGAAACACATCCACTAAAGAACACTCAGTGCAGACCACTACAATAAAAATGCTCAATGCAGTCCATCCTTTATGCTACGGGTCCTTTCCGCTTAAATCCTTTGGTAAGTCTGCTGGTGGACAGTGGTGAGCCATCTCTTTGTAACTAGATGGAAGCAAATGATATACCCCTACATGGCTCACATATAAGTGCAATCAACTTGTCCAACTTTTGTTGTAGTATTCTCAAAACAGCATGCTAATCGATACCAGGAACAGCTGAGATTTACTGCTTCACTAGGCATCCGAGCTCAGTGCCTTTTCTCAGCTCTACATATACGATTACCTTCCTTACTGTTACTTTGTGTTATCACCCCCTTAGCAGCCTTCTCTCATTAATTACTGCTTTGATCTTTGCAGTATAATCCAGTTTTCTTACTTAAATCATATAATATAAATAACATGAATCCTGCTATTACAGTTAGCATGGGTGGCTCTAGAAATGTTAATTCTGTTAGTTATAGCTTCGTTGTTGGCATGGCCTTACATGTAATTAGCCCAAAATATTGACATTTTCTTGTTTGCTTACCTTACCATTAGTACCCTACTGGTGATTTATGATATGTACTCTAAACACCCTGTTAACTGTGATATTCATTATGTCATTTTGCTAATGACTAAGACAATGAAATAGTAGTAAGCTTCTACAGGATCCCCAGCCATACAGGAATTTCAGGCAATGAGAGAGTTTGGTAAAGAAGACTTATTTCCAGCCTCCTTTCACTAATCTAGTCCCTTCTAACTACCTTGTCTGTTTCCTGAAAAGGGTGGTTCATGATGTGTGGCAAAGTGATTGGAATGCTACCATTAACAATAAACTTCACCCAATAAAAAATACTGGTCCATTCGGGAGCTCCTCAGGCAGAAATAACTGTTGAGAGGAGGTTGTTATTTGTAGTTTATAAATGGGTACACTAGGCTCACTCATGGATATGTAATGACTCAAACAGTTGCACCAGTTTGTGCTTGCTATGATTGCTGACTAACATCCCAACCCCCCGTAGGGGAAGACATCCACCAAGTGACGATTTCGGTCGCCACACTACCCCTCCCATTCATAGCCCTGAGGGGCTTGTGGATTTATACTCAATAATTTGAATTATGTAGTGTGTATCAGCTGTTCATGCAGATTGCCATATAGTAGTTGGAAATTTTATTGTTGTAATCATAAAATTAACATCTGTTTGTTTAATACAACAAATATGTCAAGCTTTAGCAATGATAACGCTGAAGTGTTTTCGCCCACAACAAAGAACACCAGTATCCATGATCTAGTATTTAAATATGTATAAAAGTAACTGTTTTTATTAGGATTTGAACCTTAGAATTCTCGAATTTGAAATCAGCTGATTTGCGATTGAGTTCACCACTTGACTAATCTGGCTTATTTGAAAAGCTTAGGACAACAAAGTGCAAGTAATTTAGAACATCATGGATGCCTGCAAACATGAAAAACAGTTTGAGGCTTAAAACAAAAAAAAAAAAATTGCCACATTTTTGAACCTGACAGAATAAACATTTAAAAAAATTACTTTTGAACTACCAAAACTTTAGGAAATGCACTTACAAAATATGAATTTTTTCCAGGATGATGTGGTAATCAGTGCAGAATCACTTGGAATCAATTGAAGAATTTTGAATTCATTGAGAGATTAAACTTCTTAGAATTCCAGTTTTTAAATTTGGTTATTGTTCATGTGCTAAAATGTCCACGAATCTGTAACATCTAAAACAACTTAAGTACAAATTTTAGTATTATTATAACTTATGAAAACTTAAGTATTAATAAACAGTGCTAGAGTGATAATTGTAAACCAGATTTTTATAAAGTTTTTACATAAGCAATTTTTATGTTTTCCACTCTGTTTTATGCAAATATTAATAATTGAAAGACTTAGTATTTAAATTGATCATAATTATATTGCACTGTTTATAGGTAACAACAGGGTCATCTACTGGGGGTCGGAGTTCAAGGAATGTTTCTAATAAACCACCACCTGGAGCTGTGAATCTAGAACGCAGTTATCAGATATGTCAAGCTGTGATTCAGAACAGTCCAAATCGGGATCAGCTCAGATGTCAGCTGAAGCCGCCGCCATCATTGCTTGCACAAGGTATGTACCATTAAAAAATTAAAATTTTAAATTTTGTTTTTAAGAAACTTTTATTTACAATCAAGTATGTGTAATATAACAAAAACCAAAATTATTATTTCAGTCCATTGAAAAAACATTATCTTCTTATTTGGTATATTATTAACAAAACTTTTCTTCTCATCTTTCTGTATAGGTATAAAATGTCTGTTTGGTATCGAATTTATTCCTAGACATCATGTTTTTATATACATAGCACAAAAACTTTGCAATAAATCAGTATTGTCAGAAAATAATATATTTTTCTCTTTATTACTTAAGCAAAATTAGTTAATCTTCCTCTAACTACTAGTATGGTATTTATTTATTGCCCTGAAGGTAACTTTATGCATGATGGTTGTTTAATATTTAAAGGGATATAGTACTATAGAAAAATTATTATTTATTCAACAAAGAAACTATGCTACTTTTTTAACACGATCTCTGGCTACATTAGGTGCTTGTTTCATCATTTCTTTTCTGGGAGGGTATTTATTGTAATTATAAAGAATTATTCACCTTGATGTCTAAATCATTCTTGTACTGAATTTTGGACAAACTCACTGTTGCCAAACTTGTTACCGTGTAAAAATTTATTGAAGGGGACCAAACAAAAATAGTCCAGTGATACAAAATCAGGACAGTAAGGTAGATGTGGAAATACTTCCTGATACAACTAGAATAACTTCCCATTTCTATTGATTGTATAGGGCTTTATCTTGCAAACAAATCTTAAGGTTTATCTAACGTGGCAGATCCTCTAATAAACAGTATACATTCTATTTCTGATATTAACATAGATTTAGAAATTAATAAAGATGGCATAAAATTAAAACCATTAAATAAATATTAAATATATAAATACAAACAAAATTTCAGTTTGATAAACCATCAGATACTGTTTGAGGGAGACAGTCTTATAAAAAAAAACTGCAACAGAGAGCAGCATTCATGTAAAATAATACACAATTCTCATTATGTTGATTTTTTATTTTGATTTTTTTGTGAAAATTTTTTATTATATTTGTATAAAATAACAGAATTATTTCAATCATGACTAAGGTTATCAAATCTCACAAAAGTACTGGAATGAAAAATTAAGGTATGATATCTCAATATTTTGTACTGGGTGGTTTATTTAAAAATTGTAATTTAATTTAACAGTGCAGAGGAATAATATGAATGTTAAAAAGATTAAATTCAGTAAAATACGTACATATATATCTATCTGCCACCATTCAAGAGATGGGGAATGGAGCCTGTTGTACCGTTGTAAAGTTAGTTACAGTTTACTCCTATCATCCGTGAAGCAGATTATGATGCATATAAAAGAAAAGGTAGTAGTTATTTATTATTTTGTGAAAGAAATCCATAAAAGAAATTAGAAGTAATTAAATATATTTGATTTTTAGAACATACAATTAAAATCAATGACTACTTGCTACAAAATTTTCTTTTATGATATTCTGAAAGTTGTTTATTTGGGGTATCGCTGTATACAAACATTTAGGTTCTTTAAGAAATCTTAACTAGTCAATAAATTATAAATTAATTTTTTTTGTAACCGATCTGTATACTATATAACTAGCCTGTTAACACATTTGTGTTAAGTTTGATTTATTAATTTATTTTTAGCTTGGTTGTTTTGTTATTTTTTATTGCCAGTCTATGTATGTATGACTTACTGCTTGTGGAATGTTAATCAATTATTTACCAATTTTTATTTTGCGATTCTGCAGCCGGTTACGTAATTCTTTTTCCTATCCTAGGTCTCGGTTTCTTCGTAGACGCTCTTACGGGTTTGCGCGCATCTTAGCATGTACTCACTCCTTTGTTCTATAAACCTTTTCTTTAGTCTGGATCCAAAATCGAAGCGATCAGTACAAGCTTTAAGACTCTGGGGTTCCGTTATTTTTTTGTCCATCGCATTCTAACATTTTTTGTAATACTGTTTTTAATATTTTTTCAACAATGTATCGATTTTTCTTCAAT
>JAAAKQ030304597.1:0-10114 GCA_010016005.3 Zanna intricata
ACCAACACTGTATCTCACTAACACAAACACAGGAGCACTTTCAAAACACGTCTGAACGCTTCAACTGCTAGGCATCGAATCCCCGACTGTCTCCGCTGATTCGTGGCAGTATTTATATTCCCTGACCTGTAGAACTAGTACCACCTCATCCCTTCAATTGTTGAAGCGTAATAATTTTCATTGTCTGCACTCTTATGTTTTTCTATAAATTCTTATTCCGGTCCGGTAACCTAGTTGTCGAAACAGCTTTTGGAGGTTCCATTGATTGTATTACAAAAAAAAAACTGTTAAACGGACCTGTTATTCTAAAAAAGAATTCTTTTAGTTCCTTTTGGGTTCTTCTTTTCATTATTCTTTTTTTCTTTAATTGGAAGAAATCCGTTACTCTTGTCGTTTATAATGGTCGTGTTACAGTACCAATATTTTTCATTCCAAATGCATTACGATATGAATTTAACACTTCTGATAAATTCAAAGTAAAGGATATCTTAGATAAACAGAAAATTGTTGAATATAAATATGTAAATACAGTCTATATGCTGTTGAATATATGTATATTAAAAAGATATTTGAAAATAAATTTGTTCGTGAATTTATATTGTATGAATTTTTTAACAGGTATTACAGATATTTTACCTTAAGACTAACCTTCAAAGAAATAAATTGTCAATAATACAAAAGGTATTTCAAATTCATAAGAAATATATAAAACATTAGGCAGTTTGAAATAAAAAAAGTAATATACCTCGTTAAATTATAAAATAATGAATTAAATCTCTATTTACTTAATATGTATGAGTTTTATTTTTACAATATTTATGAATGGATTTATAACATATTTTTATTTCACGATTTTCGAGTGTGTGCTATACAGCGTACATTACTGTCGATACAAATTAAATTCAAATGTTTGTCATGTAATATACAAATTTTCACTATAATTATAAAAATAAATGTAATCAACTCACTTATTCTTAAAACCTACATTTGCACAATTCACTTAGAATAAAAAAAGGCTTTGCTAACATAAGCAAAACTTGATCGCTAACAATGAATTGAGTTTTCTTGTCATTAGTCATCTTTCTTATCTTAGTTTAAATGTTCCTAAATTTAGATCTTGCGTATAATAATTTATTAAAAGAAGTCCAAGTGAAAAATAAATCCTATTCGTTAATTTATTCTATATGTTTCGTATTAATTTTTTTTTCTAAATTTTACTATAATCGTTTTGGGAAGAGAACTTTCCTCTCTGTAAATCCAGTCTCATCAAATCATTTACAAAGAGTAAGAATAAAATAGGTGGTAAGGCAATTTGAATACTAGATCGTGGATACCGGTGTTCTTTTGAGGTTGGGTTTCAATTAGCCTTACTTCTCAAGAGTAGTCGACGTGAGATTGTACAAGTCTGCACTTCATTCGCATTCATACATACTATCCTCTGAAATGAGAATGACATCCTAACCTTACGGTAGTTCCGCAGGTTAAACAGAAAAAGAGAGATGATAGGGCAATACCTTGTGCAAGGCCGTAGTTCTTTAGATTTTCTGTATATGTACGAGTTCCGTGCATTAAAATTTGTGACCGGTTCCTGAGATAATTTTCAAATAATTTATTTGCAATTCCCCTAATTTTAATTTTTGTTAGTTTATTTAATTTTATGTTGTGATTATTAAATAATAAGTTAAACGCTTTACCAGATTTTAGAAAAATAGCTAAAAATTTGTCATTTTTGTTTAAGCAATCTGTTATTATTTAATAAAATCGATTAAGGCATCCTCCGTTCCTCTATCTGCTTGAAATTCATTCCGACTGGGATCAATTACCTACCTTAGTTTCAATAAATAGTTCTCTAGTCTAAATTTGTATTTTTTTCATGATTTTAGCTAAATTACTGATTAAGTTACCTGCCTTAAAAATTAGTTTTATTTTAGCTATTTTTAAATTATAAAATGTGTTGAAATTGTTGAAAAAATATTTTTTTTTAATTTAAAAACTTAATTGTATTTTTGAAAAATCTAAAAATTCAAATTTAACAAAGATAACATTTGACGCAAATACAAACGTAATAAAACAGGAGAATTAATGGTTATTTTCGTTCTTGCATTTTTTATTTATGCCTTGGTACATGTTCTAAAATTTATTCAAACGTAAATGCTGTACTATGAAATACTATTAAGTGCTAATTTGCTATATGTGGACATCTCTCCTAGACGCCTTATATCATTTCTGATTTGTTTAAACATTTTACATTTCTTTTTATTTCTACAACTAATATTTTTTTCTCATTTTTTCAGTCTGAAACAACTTTACGAGAAATGGTAGTTATCATACATCATTCAAATTTTAGAAACTAAGAATGTATGTGTATATACAGATTTATATTAATGAAAACCAAACATCAATACACCGCAGGTGAATTGATTTTTGTAAATAAAAACCTGATTGAATATTTAGCGTCATTGCGGTTTATTTACACTGTTTCTTATAAGAAATGATTAGTTTGAGTGGGCGACGGTCAGTACATTTTTATTTGTTGCAATATTGTTATTCCGAGTGGTTTGTAAGGTTCCTTCTGTACGAAAATGTTTTTATGATGTAAACTATGTTAAAAGAAAAGGGTACATATACTCTGTGAAAAGTTAGAAACACGAATAGTAACATAATTCTTTTCGTCTATTAAAACAAATTTAAGTTCTAGAGCAGCTTATCTCAACCTGGGGGTGAAAGGTGGGTCGCGAAATTATCCTAAAATTTTACACGTAAACAATAATGAAATCATTTAATGTGAAAAAACCATTTATTATAACAATTTTACTTAATTTATAAATATGCATGTAGAGAAAATAAATTAGTGAGATGGTTGCGTTTGTTTTACATTAAAAAATTTCTTCATACGTGGATCTATATTACAAACACAAAAGTAAATGATAAACGAAGATTCCTATATTTATTTTTTAGCGCAACTATAAACGAAAAACCTTTTACACAGAAGTAAGACAAGGCGAAAGGGATTAATATTTTCAGTGCTTCTGTGATTGTCTCCATATTCAGTTCGACAGCAAGCCAAAAGTATCTAAATGTTCAGATTTGAATTGTAGCTGAAGTTTAATCGACTAACTTAACAGCTGCAACGTTTTCACTAAAATGGATTCAGTACTCATCTTTTCGAGAAATCATTTTTATCTTCGAGGAAAAATTCTGAATTTTTAGCTCAAGCAAATGCATCTTCAAGCTATCCAAACTGTGGTAAATAATAGTGTATTTTTATCCAAATTCTTTTAATATAATAGTTGGTGAATAGAAACATGTAAATTTTTGGTTCGAAGGCGAATAATCCGTATATAAAGTTTCTTAATGAAAGCGTGAACTTTTCCATTAATAAAATGTTTTTAACACGTTCTTGTAAATTCACGTTCGAGTCGTTTAAATGCGAAAATACATTAGCTAAGTAAGCCAACAGGAAAAATCTACTAATTAATATGTAAAAACACTCAGAATGTTTTTTTCTATCTTGGAAAAATATTATTAATTCATCTCGCAATTCTAGTAATCGGATTATAAGACTTTCCCTTGCGGTAATCATCTGACTTCGTTATCTTTCCATGAAATGGAAAGATACCCCCATGAAATCTACTGCCCATCGGTATCCCCGCCCCCTTCGGTATCTACCGCCCATGAAATGGGCGGAAAGATACCGAAGTCTGATGATTATTTTATTATGCTGAAGTTTTGTTTTTAGCAAACAGCAGCAGCTAAATAGTTTTAACTAGGTTTTATTGGGTTAGGGTTAGAAGGGTCGCCAAATATTCATTATATATTTTTCCTACTTTTTGGAGATAGTGGAACTAAAAAGGTTGAGAATCGTTCTCTAGACAAAATCAAAGATATATTTTTTTCGGTTATGATGGTTTATTAGTTTTACGTTGCGATGGTTTTTATGACATAATCTTTAAAATAAGTTATTCAATGTCGCTCTTAATGCTCTAAAACTCGATCTGGCTTTAATGTTACGTTCTACTGAGTGCCGCTTACTGTTTATTCAACCAGTCCTTAAACACGTAATTTTTTCAATCGCGCTGTGCTACTGTCCGTATATTTTAGCATTTAACCCTACACATTGAGTATCATTTTATAATAACAGATTTTATGGATGTGATTAGGTGATAGCTGCACCTAAAATTAATGTAACAGTTATTTTAAAAAACTACTTATTTTTATAAATAATTATTATTACCAATTGAGATAACTGCTCCTAGTGAAATTGTCGATAACTGTAAATCCATATATAAAAAAAATATTCAGATTGTGGTTGATCATGAAACTGATTACTCTTGTTAATATTTTTTTCTCGATATCCTCAGGCTTATCATGTTAGGATAAAAAGCAGTCATAAAAGAATGTTTTTTTTTCTTCGGTTATTTTAAATACAATTTTATATTTTGAAATTAAATTGCAAAGGCTAACAAAAAATTGATTGGAATTTATAAGGATCCCAGATTTTTTAATTTTTTTTGCTATTATCAGGCGAATTATTAAGATTAAAACACATCGGGAAGAATGTTCTTAACACGACTAATTTTATAAGATGTAAAGATTAATTCCCGGCGAGGGTTCTAATTTTTTTGCTCATCATTTCATACATTTTATCTCTTATCTATGAAATAGGACTTACGTAAATGGATGTACCGAGGTCATGCACTGAAATATTTATATTCAACATAACAGTTTGTGTCTTACAGCGGTTAGGATGTTTTAAATGGTATGTTTAACTTGCAGAATGATTCATTTGTACACTATTTTAATAATGGCTTAATCATTTTTTTTTACGTAATGAACAATAAAGATATTGTTTTAATAATGCGACAGTTTCATATTTCCTGCCAAACCCTGCACAGTAGTAATTCTGTGAATTAAATTTCATGTGCGCATTGAATATATATTTATATATTACCCACCGCAATATATATATATATATAAATAATATAATATATAAATATATATTTATATAAAATTTTATTTGGCTATAACTATAAAACCAATGAAAATTGGTTTCCACTTATGATCGTTGAAAGCTCTCAATGAGAGCTTATTACTGCAGAAAAAATAAAAAATCCAAATGTTTTGGATTTTGGGCTTTTTGGACACTTTTTGGTCCAGTCGATTGCATTCAAAAAGGGAGATGCACAACTATATGTTATAACAGTCCTAATCCAAAATTGCAACATCCTACGGCTATTATTTTTTTATTTTTACGAGATACATGCGTACATACATATGTACGTACGTGTAGACGTCATGCCGAAACTAGTCAATTATGGTCATCATCGATTCAGGGACGGTCAAAATAAATACTTCCGTTGAAAAGTGAAAACCAAAATTTTTCACGATCACAATACTTCCTTTACTTCGTACAAGGAAGTGAAAAAGATATTATTTTTTGCATTTTATTAACAAAATCACCATAGAATATTGAATGTTTGTTATGTGTTTACCGTCAGTAAATCAATTTGTACTGTAAATATTTACTTAAAAACTTAAAAATGATAGCAGTCGTTTACATTAATTATTATCATCAGTGCTCGATTTTCCGTCATCTGTAGAATTGTAATTATCTTCGTTATCACTTAACCACAAATAATCATCCTCACTTCCATCGAGAACGTTCGGAATACAACATTTCTTAAACGACTTTTGAATCAAATCATCCTATATTTCTGACAGAGCCGCAATAATCCATTCCATACAGACATTAGTTTGTATCAAAGACGGTTTCTTAATTTTTATCAGATGATGTACTCTTTTATGTTGTGTTTGCCATCCAGTTTGTTAGTGTTTACGGAGTTTGGTTTTAAATGGGTAGTTTACGAAAATGTCTAGAAGTTATAGAATAGATGTCATTCTTCCAGGAATAATAATACTTTTTATTAACCTCCAGGACTACCGTTAGTTACTGCTTCAGAGGATGGGGAAGAATGATTTTCATCGTGTGAAAGTGACATGCCTGATCGGGATTCGAACCCGGGACTTCTGGAAGAAAGACCAAGACGCTAGCACTCGCATCAAGTAGGTTATTATTCCGGCAGAAATAATAATCTGATCATATTGTCCAGTAGTCAGTTTGCTTTACGTCTGTCGTATGATCCCCTAAAACTGTCCGTTACAAGAAAGAGTTTCTAATAAAGCGACTGATCGGTACTCTCAAACTCCTTTAATCCCGGTCGAATACTAATTCATTATTCATCCATCCATTTATTGTGCTCGTGGAAATTTTTCACCTTTCGGTATACTTTTTCTTTTATAAATTACATTTAGCAGTAATTCTTTCTCGTTTGAAATTATTGTTAACGTCACTAAGCAACGTTATTTTTCATAAAAGGGCAGTTCGTATCTGAATACTCTTTGCACCTTCACTTTTAATCGTTGTTGATGGCATTTTGAGAGACACCGGTATCTGATCCGCATTCCCAACTTGATCTAGGGAATAATGGTTTTTTTTTTCGCGAATTTATGACATATCTTGGAAACTTTGTGTTTACCTTCGTATGCATCTGGTAGCCGTTATGCTATTCTCGAATAGAAAAACTATGCCAGTAAATAAATCGGTGTATCCAGTAAGATTAGCTTTAAATTCATTTCTATCGATTTTTAATTCATCGGTGATCTCCAGAGCTAATATCTGAAACATTTCTAGAAATTTCTTTATAAAACTGACATAGTTTTATATTTGCCCTACAAGCTTTTTTTATTTTCAAATATTTCGCGTTTTTACTCCGAAATGTTATCTTGTTGTTTTTATTGACTATCTATGATTCGTTTTTTTTTCTTTCGCCAGTCACGAATCCAGGACTCTGCTATATCAAATTTACTGCCTGTTTCACGATTTCCACACTTTTTTATATGAATATAAATAACACGTAACTTTTCTGCAATAGTGAATGAACTCGGTCTCTTTTTTCACTTATTTTGCAATTTTACTTGACACAAAAACTTTACGTACTGAACTGTCCTTGACATAATGAAAACTGATTGTAAAATGACTACAAAATGATCGATTTAAATATCTTCCTGTGAAATTTGAATAGCCGCGTGTAAATGAATAACGTTTGAGAAAAATGCAGAAGACAGTATCCGTTAAGTCTAGCGCAAATAAGAGTTTAATTTTCTAATACCGGTCGTTACTAATAGCCAAGTTTCTTTTTACCTATATCATTTTATTTCATTGGATGTATTTTGGTTCATAGACAAAACAAAGCAATTTTTTTTTACAACTCTGCATGGATTGATAAATGTATATATATTTATAGCTTTATTACAACGTCATGAATATGAAACCTTAAATTCATGTACGACGCGCAGAATAATTTTGGAAAAATTTTTCATTCCATTAAAATTGGAGCAAATATACAAAAAAGGTATATATTTGTCTTCAGTCATTTCACTGGTTTGATAGTCACAGTCAGCTCTCTAAGAGCTGACTGTTAGCGACTGACGCTAACTAGTGCCAGTCGTTTCATTTCGGTATATCCCCTACATCCTACCTCCCTAACAATTTGTTTTAAACCTTTCAAACATAGCTGTCCCTCCAGTATCAAAGCTACTATTCCAGGAAATTTAGGAATTAGTTTTAGGTTTTGTGGGAGAATTTTTCTAATTTTGTACTGGACTGGGAAATTAATTTCTTTCTTGAGAAGGCAGGATTTACATTCAAAACCTTTTTGATAATACCTAATATCTATTCTATATGCATTGTAGCAGTGTAACCAAAAATTTCTTTAATTGCCTGGATATACGTATTTTTACGAATAAATTTAATTCTTGAAACCGAATTTTCGAACTTTCTGTTTGCAAAATTCTGTATTAAATATTTAGTTAAAAATTATGAAATAGTTAGAAAAAAAAATTTGAACTCGGTGGTACGGTTACAACGCAATTTAATGCAATTTTTTGAATTTATGTTGATTATTTATCGGATATTGAACTTTTGTCATATTCATTTTTATGTGTATTTTAACTTACATGATTTAACTTTATCTAGATTTTATGTGTTTTAGTATCTAATTTTTAAAAATAACGTGTAGTTTTTGTTTGGTTCAGATACCAGATGCAATTTGCTTTATTTCTAACGTAATGAATACTCGTATTTAATGTGTAGATGTGAATATATTTTTAATTTAAAAATATATGTAAAAAGCAAAATTAAAAGTATTTAAATTCCTTTTAAGCAAAAAATGAATCAGCATAAGTAAATTTAGCTGATGCAGAAATAATTAAAAATTAAAAAATTTAACACTAATAATTGTAACATTCTTTTACAAAGAAACATGGAGAATAGAAAAACTAGATGTGAAAGAAGTAGTTATTATTTAAATTTGGATTTCAGTAGAGATTGTTGACACTCATTTAGATTTACGGATTTTAAAATGAATTGGACAAAACATCAAGAGTAGTTTTGATGAATCAGTATTGTATCCTCAGAATTGTTGTATTCTTTTTAAAACAAGTTTAACAATAAAAACTGTGAAGTTAAACATAATATTCAATCAAATAGATTCAATTTTCAATCCGTCGATCATAACAGAATCATGAGGATTTCGGATTATCAAATATGCCGTATAATAAAACGGAACGATTACACTTATCGAAATATAAATATAAAATTAAAAAAGAAAACATGTTTTTGAAATAAAATTTGCCTACTTTAAAAAAACGTTTTATTAATGTATGATAAATCTTTTTAGACTTTTCGAAGAAAAGTACGTATGACTTTCGATCACACAGTAGGATTGGAGGATTAAAAATGAACTTTCTTTATGTTTTGAGGTATAAAGAGTACGAAAATACCATTCACTTAAATTCGGGTTTCGTTATAGAATTGTGTGGCTCGAAAATCTTCCCAACTACTCGATCAATTTCATTGAAATTTAGATATTCTGTAGTAGTGCATCTGAAATTGTGGTTTAAAAAATTTTATGAAGATCGATTGATTTGCTCATGAATTACGTTCAATTTAAGGTCGAAAACAGACAAAATAACCTTAATTTGAGGTTATGTTGACTGTTTAGTGGTGTATTTTTCATAGGTCCTTATGCAGTCAGTCACAGTAGTAAACGAGTTAAATGGATGCTTGTGTGTACGGTCTGTTCGTGTCGAACGTATGTAGTGGCATTATTCTCTGAAAATCGGTACATTTCTGTCTGAGAAATAGATTATCAAAAAGTCGGTCTTCATGCGCATTTCTACGCAACAAATACCATACTCAGTACACCTTAATGAAATTCTATTCTAAAAGAAAAATATTTCCACGTAATTTCAGTACACGAAGTTCTACAATTACGAATGGAATTTGTATTTTTTCTGATATTTTTTTCTTTTCAGTATTAATGTTATAGGAAAATGACCTGGACGTCTAATAAAAATCTGCAACTATAATTTCCTTTATAATTCAAAGTTTTCTAGGAGAAATTGTACATTTTCTAATTAACTTTTTCTGTTCACCAACAATCTTTTTTCTAGCACCATTGGCTAGCTGTGTCATTGAGTCCTGCGTGTTTTTTAAACGTGTTTTAAACGATTTAAAAAATGTAAAAATTATATTTTATTTTTAAGGTCTCTATTTTAATATTCAAAACGTTTTAACGCAAGGATTTTGTGTTTTTAGAATAAAATGTAAAATATTTATCAAGGATATATGGATTTAAAATGTCGTTGCACCCCTAACCACCAAGACTGCCGTTGAAAGCTTAATTATGCATTAACACTTATCATAGATTAAGGTCTCGTTACTTTTGATTCAAGAATTAAATCTAGATTCTACTAGGTTCAGTTTGGTTGTCTCTTTTTCTCCCTTTCTCAGAATTTCTCATAACAGAATCAAGAAAGTGTAGGAGATCGATTAAGTCCATCTGTGCTTTATTTTCCAAAATAATATAAATTTTTAACTATTGTCATAAAAATTTCCTGAGTATTTCAAATTGTCGATGCGTTAGACATCCTGATAACAACATCCGTATCCAGTAACCGATGTCTAATATTAATTTTAAGCCAACATGACATATTAATTTATAAGACAAAAACAATCATTATTTATACTATTTAGTATGTTTTCTTTTTTTAG
>JAAAKQ030304608.1:0-10114 GCA_010016005.3 Zanna intricata
AGATTGTACAAGACTACACTTCATTCACATTCATACACATCATCCTCATTCATCCTCTAAAGTAATACCTTACGATAATTCCGGAGGCTAAACAGATAAAAAGAAACTGTACGTTGAAGTTCGATGTTAGTTCTTTACGCACGATCCTGGACTGTTCCAAGTAACGGTTATTCTAACTGCTGCTAATGACTGTTCTTCTAACTGTTAAAGCAGTAGCTAGCTATGTTTGACTAGTTAATAGGGGCTAATAAAAACTCCTTTTGTGGTAATGGTTTTAATGAACATATTAGATCATCGCCGGTAGAGTGAGAAATTTATATTTCGGTGTGCCTGAAATGCAAATAACAAAGCTGCTCCCAGCAATTATTCTTTTATTGTCCATAAAAACACGGATGGTATTAAAGATCTATACTTGTTATTGATAGTAACGAGTACATGTTCATGGGGCGATATTGCTCTTGAGTAGTCGTCTTTTGGAAACTTAGATCGGATTGTTCACAGATTGAAATTATTACGTTGTTGAAGCACAAACGAATTTCACTCGTGAAGGGCAGTTGTTATTTACTATTTTGCATGTTCGTATGTCCGAATTATCGGTGGAATATCTGATTTTATTTGCATAGTACATACAAAATGAAAACATATCTAGGTGATATAAAATTTAGAGGAGCTTCTTGTAAAGGAAAACATTTTTGTATTTAAAATTCTAAAAATTATTTTGAAATAATATAAATATATATGTCCATGGGGTGTACTGCTGTTGAGTAGTATATGAGAAGTTTTATATATATATATATATATATATATATATGTATATAAATTAAATTATTATATATAATTTTATATTAAATTATTGTGTGTCGAGTATTTATTAAATTCGTATACAATCTTTAGTTATGAAAATATTTTAAACCTCTTGAGAGTTACTATTCTTTATTATTAAAACTCAAAGTAGCAGTGAGTAGTACTTTAACCAGAGTTGATATAGGGGCATTAACCATTAAAAACCTTTATATTATTATACTAATGGCATTGGAAATATATAAACTAAACCCTAGTTATAAATAAGCAGATTTTAAAACGTATATTGATACGTGTTTCCACATTAATTAATGGATTTCTTAGGATCAGAGGCATTACTCACGCAAAAAATTACTCCGTCTATTTTTTTATGTTTTGAGACCTGTAATTATAAAATTTTCGTTACAAAATTGTTTATCTACGCATGTTTGTTGGCCTCTATTTAGCGCATATCAGGATTTGTTTTACCTAAAAAAGCGAAGTTTTGTATAGTAATTTATGTATTGCGAAAATTGATTCAATATATTATTTTTAATCAGTTAAGGCGTGTTTTATCTCGAAGGGAGTTGGATTTAATGAAAATATTATTGTTAGATATTTTATTTTTTTACTTCTTCATTCTATCGAATGGAAGTAATTTTATTTTTCTATATATATGAAAGTTTTAGGCTGGAAACAGTTTATATCTGTATTTCAGGGATTATAATGCTTACCTTTTAAAATTGAAGTTACAGTTTTAATAACTTTTTAATCTTCAAACTTATGAACTGAATTTTATTTTTTATAATTGAGGCGTTATCCGGATAGGAATAGTTTAAAATTTTTATTACTAATATAATGGATAAATGTTAAAATTGACTGATGCTATTTACATTTACGTGTATTGATGTATACTGGGGCATCTGAAGATATTCCATTGTATTTTTATTTTTGCTGTGAGTTCACCCGTACTTCTAGCTATTAAAGGTAATCTTGTCGTATGGTATCCATCTCAAAAGTATATTTTTGTGTATTATATTCAATGAGGTGTGAGACACGTTTTATATAAACTGATACAGAGAAATATATTCTATATTTCATACCTGAATACAGTGCGAAAGTTCGAATACAGCTCGAAATTCGCGTATACTGAACTCAGTATTTATTGTAGCTAGACTAATGTACAAGAATTAATTATAATTACGTTAAAACAAACAAAACTGAAACAATGTTATTATGGGATGATTTGGTTCAGTCAAGATCTCTATTAGTTTAATTTTTTAAATTATAATTAGGATGGTACCTTAAATCAAATAGTCTAGGTTGGAATTGGAATAGTTTTTTATTGGTTTAATCTATTATTGTAGAACATTTTTTTTTTAAATTATTTTTGTTTTCGTAAGAAAATAGATGTAATTTGTTTATAACAAAATAAATAATGTTTTTTTTTTTAATAAAAAAATAAGGAAATAAAAATCTTTTGGGTAATAATAATTTATAGCTTTTATCATTTAGGGAGAAGTATAATGCTTATAAAAATAAATGTCTGGAAATTTCAATTACATTGTCTGTGGTTTTTTTATTGTCTGTATACATTTGTTGTTTTTTCCAATCTGATTGTTTACTATCGCTGATTTTTAAAGACTATGTTTTGCCGGATCGTATTTCAGTAAAGTATAAAATATTTATAATAGTGTTATTATTTGTACCTTGTACTGAGAAACTTATTATTTTTCAATGATCATCAAAATTGACTGATTGTTTACTCTGTGTTTCAAGATTATATTTTATGAAATAAATATCCTGTTTATTATGTGTTATTTTTTTTTACAACTACCATTTGACTTTTTCATTATTCTTGAACGAATTAAATCGGTTCCACATTCTCGGTTTACAGTCGCATTCTGTTACCGTTGTCTAAATACTGCGCAGTTTTCTAAAGAGGGAGAGAGTTGGACAAAGCAAGAGGAAAAATTAAGGATAAAGGAGGGGGACATCTTTACTAGATTAGATTCAAGGTTACGAACCTGTCAGCAGACCACTAGCTCTATTTCTTTTAGCAAAATAAAATGAATTATACTGTACTTTAATACCTGTATAATAAATGGATTTTAAATTCTGTTTTGTTTCGTTTAAAATAATTTGTATTCAGAAGACGTTATTGTTTATATAGTATAAATAAATGTTTGTCGTTCTTTTTTATACGATATTTTGTGTAGGAATATTAATATTACTAAAGAGTTTATTTTCATGATTATGTTGATGCATATATAATTAAAAATAGAAATTTAATTATTTTTTTTATATTATTCCCAAGTAAATGCAACTTGTTGGAAGTGACCACCTGTATAAATATGATCATCTTTATCCCGCAAGAAAAGTTAAGAAATTCCACGCTTTTTGCTATTAGGAAGCACATTTAATTATTTTCGTACATTAAATCTAATATTTGTAGTTTATTAAGCATAATTTCAAGTCTAAACCTTGAAAGAAATGAGAATAGTAACATCGTTGAAAATGGGGATTTAAAAAAAGGACTCGGCGATTCAGCGGGGTCGAGCGGAATACTCCTTGATCCCGCTCTGTTGGTTAACCTCATGGTTGTGAGAATAATAATGTGATAAATATCAATTAAACCCTAAAAAGCTCTCTCTTTCCTCCAACGTTTCTCTTTTTATTGACGTAGAAGTTATAATAAGCTCCTGCTTTAGTCGATCCCTTTTGGTTCCCTTTCCATTATCCTATAATACTTTGTATTCTCGGGAAGGGGTCAAGAAAGAGAGCTGAAAATTGGATATGTTATAAAACGCATAGTCTATTATTTTTACGTCGAAAAATTAAATCAAAAACTTTATCAGGTCGTCGTCCAAGAGGAATAATTCACATCTTCACCTCCAATGGGGCTTGGGCCTCGATCTATGGCTTAATTTTTCCCTGAAATAACACGAATGCATCATGAAAATTTGAAACAATCGGTTGGTTGGTTCTCGCGTGATTCTGTTGCAAATGGACAGAACCGCCACAAACTTTGGTATTTATATATTAGGTATGTATGTTATGTAAGGATTTTTATCTATATTCTGTTTAAATTGAATGACGATTTCTTACATTTTAACGTTGGTTAAACTTAAAAAAAAAAATTGATTTCTTTTTTCTTGAGTATAGTATCGAAAAGAATTTTTTTTTCAAAGAAAATAAAACAGTTTTTGAGAGAATTTTATCTATCAAGAAAATATAATTTTTTAATTGTCTACGTTATGAGATTTTTTGTAGGTCGAAAAGAATCAGCTCAGGTGGTACCTTAGCTTCAAAAACATCGTGTACATTTTGTTAGACAATTTTCTCTTAAAAAAGGTTGCCCATCATTAAAAGAGACCTTTATTTTTATTTTTTTCTTATTCGTTTGTTTAAATATTTTACAGCGAAGTAGCTATACTGTTACGACCCAAACGGCAGTTGATTGAACGTTTACAAGTGAATCTTATTACTAATTCTTCATATTTTTCATTTACAAATTAAAATTTATAAATTATCACATATTCTAAGTACTGTTATAAAACTATGTATTGCTCTAAAATCTTTTCCGATTGTACCAAGGCAGAAAAAGCAAATTTTTGAGACGTACCATTCCCGAAATAATAAACGAAACGATGTAAGCCGTTTGGCGTTTACAGTTGTACTATTGAGATTCGCGTTTGGCGGTTTAGTTGCTTTATAATTATGGAACTACGAAGTTAATTTTATGCAAAAAATTTTGCGTACAATTTTTACGAATAATTTCTGTTAACTGAGTATCTAAGCTCTCTCTTTTTCTATTTAGCCTCCGGGACTACCGTAAGTATTACTTCAAAGGATGGTATGTAGGAATGAGAATGAAGTGTCTAGCTAGTCGGTAGCCATGATAGTTTATTCCTGGAAAGAAGAATGGCTCTACGATGTATTTTGTAACTAAATCCGCATCAAACTTTCAGAGAATCTTTGGACACTATTGTTTCTGTCATTTGTTGCTCTGACCCCCACATTGGAGAATTATACTAATTCACTCACCACATGACGTAAATAATTAGCTCATTTACTAAAATAAGATGAAGAAATTTTCATTGTTTATTTTGTGTAGCGTAACATCTGAAAACTTTACATGTTCGAGACTCGTCCGGTTTGATCTTGTTTCTTAGTTTTGTTTGTTTACATTTAACAGTAATTTCCTCCGTGTGTATCATGTACAGTGGATTTAGGAGTACTAAACTTCTAACTACGGCGGTTGATCGACGTCTGTGAATCGAGTGACAGTTTAATAATAAGCTGTCGAATACGGTCGACATCATCGCTAGAACATGGCATTCGAGGAGATTTACCCTTTACTACGCTATGCGTTTTTGAGTTTTGAATCATTCAGTTATTAACCTATACGTTGGAGTCGCTTTACTTTAAGTTTTCCGAAACTTAAGCTCATCAGCGACATTAAACTATTCCGTGAACTGTAAGACACATTCCTCTGTATCCATCAAACTAGCAGGTTACAGGTTGTGTAATATCGTGTACTAGCAGGTTACAGGTTGTGTAATTTAATTCCAATTAAATTGCTAATTCCTCTTCTCAACAATCAAATCATTCCTAAGGTCTGTAGCTGTTCAAGTTGTGAATTTTCTTTTTTTTGAAACGCTTTACTATGTAGTTTTTGAAGTTGTTTAATCGTCTAAGCAGCTTAAAATAACATTAACAAAAAAGTAATAAAAGTTCTTATTTATTGTTATTTATAAAATACAAATAACATGTTTTTGTTTCATCGTTATTGAATTCTCAAATTACGTAATAAAAAAAAATATTACAAAATTAAATGATGTAGGTACATAGATAGCATAAATTGTAATGTTGGATTTTGTCAAATTAAAGACACGTATTTTAAGTATAAAATTTGGTTTTGAAAGATTAGATACGTTTTGACTTCTCTTGTATAAAGTTTTTTGAAAAATAATCATAATTTACGTATAAAAAAGGTTCGTTGAAAAGTTCCCAATACCTTTGCATGTTAGCATCTTTTCTAGTTATTTTATATATATATTTTTATTTAATTTATTTTTTTATGAAAAGTAATTCTTACGGTCAGTCACCTTCTTTTTTTTTATGTGTGGCATTGTCATGTTAATGTCGACTGATAATTCTTATAGTAGTCATCCTTCAATGTCGGACTGACCATAACTAATGAAAAAAAAAGTGCTGCGTTGATATTGAAAAATGTTAAGTTCTTTTTAATAACTCTTTAACATTTGAACGCAGTTTATTTTCTAATCATTTTTAACTTCAAGTTCGAACGAATAAACAAAAGTGACGTTTATGTTTATTAGAATATCAAAAAGCACGTAATAGTGTTACTTAACATAATATCACGAAGAAAATACTCGAGTTTGATCGATTGCTACAGGCGACAACACGCAAACTTTTATAATTCTTAGCGTAGTCATGGATATGTATTTATAAATATGACCTTAAGCGAATTCCATTTGTAAGAAATTGCGAAACAAGAAAATGAAATAAATTATTACCTTCTTTATGTATCAGGAAAAATTATCGGGCGTAGTACTAACGTTTGTTTTAGTTTATGACACAATATTCTTCTTAGTGAGAAATATTTAGATAGCTTTTCTTAAAGATTTAAAAAAATATAATTTATCTATTTTAAAAGTGGTTTTTTTTAAAAAAAGAAAAAAAAAGGTTTTTCAAAAATAAAAATTATTTGTTTTTTAGTTTCATTACAAAATTGAAAACTAGCATATTCAAAGATTTATAACCTCCTTCAAAGCAGTTAATTGTTCACTTTTGTTCTTCTTCTAGATACCACAAGCATCTTCATATCCGCGAAATCTAAATTATGACGAAGATTATTTCCTAGTTTATCTTTAGTACTTTTTTCTGCATTCACTCATTAATTGCAGAACTGTATTGTACATTTCTTTTTGCATTCTGTACAAAAAAAAAAAACGCAGTAGTTCCATTTTTCTATTACTTTTCATATATATATATATATATATTGTATTAAATTGATTGATTTGAATATTATTTTCTGGCCTTTCTAACATTATCTAGCACTCCAGGAGTGCTGCTCAGTAGACTTGAGAATGGAAGTATTTCGAAACGCGTAAACTACGAATTTTAGGCTGATAGTGCTAGGAAGAGAAGAAAATAGCATTCAGATCAGTTATGGTAGCCCACCGGGCTGGTGTAGTGGTTAACGCGAAATCGCAAATCAGCTGATTTCGAAGTCGAGAGTTCTAGAGGTTCAAATCCTAGTAAAGGTATTTTTATACGGATTTGAATGCTAGATCGTGGGTACCGGTGTTTTTTGGTGGTTGGGTTTCAATTAACCACACTTCTAAGAAGTGGTCAGCATGAGATTGTACAAAACTACACTTTTCACATTCATACATATCATCCTCATTTATCCTCTGAAATAATACCTTACGGTAGTTCCGGAGGCTAAACAGGAAAAGAGAGATCAGTTATTGTAATCTTAACGTAAATATAAAATATTTTGAAAGTATGTAATTGAAATTGAAAAAACATTGAATTCTTGAAATTGAATAGTTTTTTTACAGGATCATTACAGTTTTAAATGAATTATTAATATTTTTCTATCTTCGTCATTTTTGGTAAAAATAAAATAAAATAATTATGAATTCTTTGTAATTTTTTGATTGCTTAAGCAAGCTATGTATCGTATGTTGGTTAAGTGTTAAATTTAGTTCACATAATCAGTGATTGTCTATTATTGTCCTTAACCTTTCCCATATCATGGAAATTGACCTAATTTGTTTCTGTAACGTCTTAGTTACAGAAACAAATTAGGTCAGTTAGACTAACGATGTTAGTCTATCGTATAATAAATAATCTTGTTTTTTCAATTATTATTATCTTTACACAATATAATTTTATGTATGTAATTCGTTCTGTTTCTTCAGTAAGAAAAGATAAATAAATGGTAACTGAAGATATGTACTAATTAAAACAAATCAACAGTTATTTCATTTCGGTGGTGGTATTGTACTGTATAATGCGATTATAAAAATGTAATTTTTAGATTGACATACAAAATTAAATTACGGATATCGGCTGAAAACCGTATTTAGAATCCAAGTTATATTAACAATAACATTTATAATTGATATATATGTTCTGTTTGGAAGAAAGTTCCAAACAGCTGTCGCATAAATTATGGTAGTATAAATTACTGAGTAGGTATAATCGCTTATGTGGGTAATGTATAAATATTAAGTGAAATTGTTATTTATTTGAATCGTCCAGTATATAAATTTCTAAATTAGAATATTAACAGTAAATATTATACATATCCTTTATTTTACATTATCCTTTGCTTTTATTGTATTCATAAGTTTTATAAAAATTAAGTGATGAAAGGATTATTCTACAGTTATGAATTGTAACCGTTTTTTATGAGGGTATTTTTTTTTTTTAATCCTGAAGAAAATTATGTTTTAAATTTTTGCTAATCTTCATTTTGCAACAGTTATTATATTGTAATTATATTAGGAAAATATATTAATAATTATATTAATTATATTTCAGAATCCCCAAGAACCGTTTACGTATGGTAAAATCTTCTATTCGATCAATAAACTGTCATCATTTGTTAAAGAAGTATTAATAATTGATATAAAAATAAAACAAAAAAAAAAATTAACGAACGTTCGAAAATAGAATCAGAAAAAATTTAACAATACAGAAATAATAAAACCTTTTTCTAACATACCAAGCGCTAAACCAAAGGTTAAATTACAATGTACTATCATGTCCCGTTCGATTGTACATATATTAAGTAAGTGAATTTAAAGATCTATCTCAAGGAAGACAGATTACAAAATCTTTGACGGCTTCTAAAATAAAACGTAAAGAATAAAACTTGAAGATAAATGTTTATTTGAAACTTTCTGTGATTAATATAACTTAAAACCATTTATTTCATGGTATTCCAATTATTTTCGTATGTAAATGTAGCCGTTTATCCTTAACTTTAATCGCGATTATATAGGCGTTCCGTTTCCGTTCTAATACAATTTTTTTATTTTGTTTTTGTTGGATGCCGTACCGTAGTAACGGTTGAATATATCATGCCACATGCTGTCCCCAAAAATAGTGCAACTTTTCTTAAGATTAACAATCATCCTGTTGTCAGGCTTACTGCGAAAGTAAGGGATGAAGTTGAAACCACTCCTTCACTTTTCCTTTTATATTTAAACCTAATAAAATGTCCGCATATCGGCCTACCAAGCCCACTGAGAGTCAGGAAATATTTCTGATCGACAAATAACAACTTACCGTTCGGTTAATGTCATTATTCTCAGAGAAATTAAGAGTTAATTTCTTCTAATATCCTCTAATATAGCAGATGCATTTTGTGCGCAGCAGACAAAACGAAAAAAGAACATCGTTTAAAGCAGAAAATTAATATATTTTACTTTTATGAAAAGGTTTGTGGTCGAAAGATAGAGACGCTTTTTTCATCTGTTCTTTGGCTGCATTAGAAATATTTTTCCAGATCTTTTGTAAATTTAAATCTAATACGTCTATACATTATTGTTCTTAACGAAGTGAAAGCAGCCGGCCTCCGTGGCGCGAGTAGTAGCGTCTCAGCCTTTCATCCGGAGGTCCCGGGTTCGAACCTCGGTGAGGCATGGCATTTTTCACACACACTAGAATTCATTCTTCTCATCCTCTGAAGATATACCTAACGGTGGTTCCGGAGGTAAAAAAAAAAAAAATACGAAGTGAAAGCATTGATGACCATAAATAGTTGAGAGTTTTCGTCGGGTACATAAAAAAAGGAGTTTTCAAAAACGTTAATTATTCAAATTCAGTTTCATTAGTACCTAAGAAGAAAAAATTAAACAAGTGGAAGTTGGGGGACTGGCCGACAGATTTACTTCTTTTACGAGTTATGGATGTATGTTTTTTTTCTTGAAAAAATTCCCCCATTTCCACACACACACACACATATATATATATATATATATATATACAATGTTAATAATTTTCAGACATTAATTTAAAAATTTGAAATCCGCGCGCAAGAGTTGGTATTACTGACACCACAATTTAAGTTGGCAACAACTCGCAAGTATTTGCTAAATGTATTAGTCTTTAGGTATATACACATGCTTTACTCTATACTATAAATCAGAAAATTTAAAACTTTAATTTTACATATGTGTGGGTGTGTGTGTAATTTGTATTTATTTAAAATTTATATATATATATATTTAAAATGTTAATAATTGTCAAAGACATTAATTTAAAAATTTGAAATCGGCGCGCAAAAGTT
>JAAAKQ030304619.1:4986-17608 GCA_010016005.3 Zanna intricata
TTAAAGAGAATACTTCTTATAAAAACAATTTGTTTGTTTTCAGTATAAATTTAGGTCAGGCTTATTTTTTTCAAACAACCATATTTAATAAGATGTTAATAAGAATAAGAACGATACATTATTTTTTAACAAAATTGTAAATTTCAAAGTTTTCGTTAGGTTTGTTTTCTGTAACATTACATTCTATAACATTACATTTCCATATATATTTTTTCTTTGTAAATTTTGGTATAAAGAAAAATAGTATGCTTATTAAGATTTTTTCAAAATATGAACTACATGAACTATAGAGTTTTTAGTATATTGTTTGTTACTTCAAAAGAAATTTCATAACAATGCTTGTATAACTTGCTAGTGATAAACTTTGATATTAATGATTTTCTGTTATTTCAGGGGTATAAAACCTGATGAAGAGCTTACAAGACAATTACTGGATGAATTAAAAAATGAAATGATGTCCAATAAGAAAGAGCAGTCAACCTATTCTGTTGAATTAGACGATAATCTTTATAAAGCTATTACTTTATATACACTGCAAAGCCCAAAAGAAAAGATATATAAGGTAATTCTTAACTTAGTAACATTATGCTGTTTCATACATAAAAAGAGATATTGTTACTATGATAATCTCTTAACTCATAATAGTTGAAGTATTTCGTGCTGATAAAAGAGTAAACATAAATTTATGATTGATTATTCATCTTAAGAATAATATTATATTATTA
This sequence comes from Zanna intricata, assembly GCA_010016005.3. Taxonomy (NCBI): domain Eukaryota; kingdom Metazoa; phylum Arthropoda; class Insecta; order Hemiptera; family Fulgoridae; genus Zanna; species Zanna intricata. The sequence goes on from JAAAKQ030304619.1 coordinate 5,712, forward strand.
AATCTATTTTGCATGGAAATATGTTTTTATATTTTCCTTCTGTTAAATTATCTTATATAAAAAATATGAGGAAACCATAAATTAACTAATAGAACTGAAAATGTTTATGTTGTTATAAATTGTAGTATGATACACTCCATATATTTGGTATACGTATAAAATTTGTTGAACCAATCTGGTTTCATATAAAATGACATTTAAGCATGTATAAATTGGTGCTGGTAACAATGTGGATGAGCTTACATTTTTAAATTTGCTTAACATTGATGAAGTAATGTCATAGATGTGTATCAGATTAACACTGGTAAATGAATTGTATATGTACCAATTCATTAGGGATATAAATACATTTGCTTGTGTGAGGATTAAAATAACTTAACAGTGTAATTTTTTCATTCAGTTTTTTTTTTTAGTTTAAGCTGAATATCCTGTTATATTTAATGAATAACAGTGTTATCAAGGATATTTTTTCTGAGAATACATTTTGTCATCTATTTATAATGTGAACGTTCCCAACATAGTTTAAAATATTCTCATTCAAGCCATCAATTCACCAATTCAGACCTTTTTGTTTTCTTTCCGCTCTCCCCTGGGTTGGATCTAAAATTAAGTATTGCTCAACCAAGGGGTGTCTCTGCCTCTAATGGGGCCACCGGCTGCAAGTCCAGTACGGCAGCTTGACCCCCCCTCCCTGGGTCTGGATTTTTAGTGTCTTCTTGCCTCTAACTACTAGAGATGAGAGGTCGGATCCGGCTATGCCATCCCCAACATCTGCCCTCAGCGACCAGGTCTGGGTCTTTTAGTATTCCCCATGCCCATTCAAATGAGGATTACCCATTTTGTTAATGTGACTCATAAGTTAAATCACTTTTGAATAAGTTTTTAAACAATATTATTAATAAGTTTATTATTTATTTATTTTTTTTTTTAATGAGAAATTAGACTTAATATGATTTATATGTTAATGAACAAAGTTTTAGGAAAGAAATTTAAAAAAGGTCTGATGAAAAAATAAAAATAATTTAACTATAAACAAAAATGTGTACCTCTAATGAAATCATGTACTTTTACAGTAGTACATATATTACAATAAATACCTATTTATACATTTCTGCAACCTTTGGTTCCATTTTCTTTCATTTTTACACAACTGCCCAAAAAGGCGTGTAATGTATTTCAGGTGTGTATGTATGTATGTATCTATGTATATTTGTTCCACAGTAGCATCTCAACAATTGAACCAAATTAGATATATGACCCTGCATTGAAAACCTTACTGTAAGGTTTAAACCTTACCGTTACTGTAAGTGTCTTAGGCTATATAAATATGTAATGCAGTAGTGGAGATTTGTTGGTTGAAGCACAAATTTTAATCAGTTGAATTTACAATTATCAGTTGAATTAACTTTAATCTATTGAATTGAACTGTGAACTGTGAGCCTCTATCACTATGTGAGCTAGGTTTCAACTGAATGATTTTATTCAGTCAAATGAATAATATTACAAAAATAATAAAATTAAACATATGTTAAATAAAATAAAATAATATTGCATAAATTTAAAGAATTCTGTTTAATAATAATGGGCTTCCCATGGGGACTGTGTGTGAGGCAGACTGGTGAAATCATGCGAGCACCTCGTACAAGGCTAGACCAATTATCACCATTGGTAACAAACAGGGTGCCCCTGTGATGGCTATTTTGGGAATTGCAATGGGGTGCTCTTATAACGGCAAACAGTCATCCGATTTTCTAAATTCAAATGGGGTTTTTGTTAGTAGGTTGACTGCTAACTTTTGTATGGATTAGGGATTAGGTACGTTTTTGATCTAACTGATCATGGTTATTTGAAATTGTCTTTATAACTTCACAACTAATTTTCTGATTTTCAAAATCCAGTGTATTTGCTAATATAATGCAAAATCATGATGAAAGCAACTAAAAGAAAGTGTGTGTGTATGTGTGCACGCGTGCGTGTGCGCGTAAACTCACCTTTGAAAATCAGCTGATTTTGAAGTCAAGAGTTCTAAGGTTCAAATTCTATTAAAGGCAGTTACTTTTATACAGATTTGAATACTATATTGTGGATACTGGTGTTCTTTGGTGGTTGGGTTTCAATTAACCCACTCTTCTCAGGAGTGGTCGACCTGAGATTGTACAAGACTATACTTCATTCACATTCGTATATATCATCCTCATTCATCATCCTCTGAAGTAATACCTTAAGGTTGTTCCAGAGGCTAAACAGAGAAAGAGAGAAGTTTCTTTCTTAATTCAGACTTGTTAGCATTAGTCTCCTTAAAGTTTACTAAAAAGGTTGTGGTTATAGATAGCAAATGTTTGAATCGCTACAAATAGAATTTTGTGAGGCAATATTTTTTCTTTTTTTTTTAATATTAAATTTTTATGTCAAATATTTTTGGGTTTTTATTGTAATTTTTTTTGTTGTCTTTATTAGGTTTATAAAGTGTCCAGCTTGGATGGGCTTCCATTGTTATGTATTCTGTCAAACTGTTCTCTGTATGTGACTGGTATAAGCCCTGTTAACCAGGCGTTCTTTAATCACCATATCATATCATATTCTCAACTTAATACCATTATTGTAAGTATTAATTTTTTTTGTTTTCTCATCTTGATTTTTATCATTATTTAATAATATACTCTTGTGTTTTGATAAAATTTGTTAAAATGTAGTGTGAAATTATTATTTTATAACTTATCAAATGTAGAAACATGTATATCTTTTTTCTTGTCAATCCTATTTATATTTAAATATATTGGGTTCTGTTTTAGCTTTGGGTTTAGCCTATTTTCATGAATTTAATAATCATGTTTTTACCTTAAAATAAGCAAAATGCTTATGTAAAGATCAGACGTTAATTGATAGTATCCTTTGCCTACCAGTTGGTTAATTAACAGGATATTATTGTACCCCTTCTCATTTCATAAAAAATTTAAAGACGCTGAGTATTATTAAAATTAGTACTCTTAATCATTCTATAACAATACAAAATACAAAATATGCATTGTTTTTTATTCAGAAATTTTTTTTATATTAAACCACAATAATTATGTGATTCATCATTATTGGTTTTATTGTACACATAATAAGAGTAGTTTTTTCAGTAAATGTTTTTTACTACAAAAGTGAAATATGCTCTTTCTCAGAAATTATTATTTGCTTTTGTGTTATTACTTATTTTGGTTAGATGTTTCTTTAAGTATAAATGTATGTGATAATCAGGTAAGCTTTACATCAAGGAAATAACTGTAATCATATCCATTAAACAGAAAATTACTGAAGAGATCTTTGACTGCTGTACCTTACAAGCTTTGATTATCTGATAACAGGCAATTTAATAATCTATCCAGTCAGTCCAAAATGTTATTTTCACAATTTTAGAAATGTAATATCTGTTGCTATATAGAAAATTATCTGATCTAAAGTAGATTAAAATTCACAATACATAGGAAAGAATTGTTAATATATAACCTATTTTTATTATCTTTTTTGTGTATATTATTTGATTTCAGGTTGGACCCAACAGTCAAGTTATGATGTTAGCAGTAACTGATAGAAGTCATAGAATAACTGTATTGACTACATTAGGTCAGTGTATGGTTAATGAATTGGTGGGTCATTTAGAATTGGCTGTGAGACGTTGTCTTGGTGCTTCAACAATTACTGTACAGGAACTATTATTAGAAAACATGGCAGAATTGAAAAGAATGATTATTAAACAGTCATCTGTGCAAAAGGTATATGTTTTCTTGTAGCTAAGTATTTTCTTATGATTAATAATATGATTTCATATGATTTTCATTGTAATAAAAAATGATTCTTATGATAATTTCTGTGGCTGTTTTTTTTTTCTTCTAAATATATGACGTAAACTAATCAGTCTATAACATTTTCTTGTGTATTATTTGTTTTTCATTGTAATTTTATTTTTTGGTTTTATAACTCGTTTTATTTTCTGTTTATATTACAGGATGAAGAACTCAAGCATTATGTTTGGGTTAATGTCGGAGACTCAAGTTTCATTCCTGCCAGCTCTCCCCTTGGACCTACCAAATCTGGTCATCTGATGTTCAGGCCTCATAAACATTCTTCTTGGCTCCCCGGTTATGTGTTACTTAAGTAAGTTAAAATGGTCATTATTAATGAAAATTGTTAATTTTGGGATTTTTACCATGCTTTGTAATATCATGGTTATCTTTGGCATGCTCTCTCCCTCAAGAAGAAAATCTGTTGAATGAATTTCATGTAATAAGTAATTTTACTCAAGGGTGATTTTTTTTTTACTTTCATTAAGCTATGTTTTTGTTGTATTAAAATTCAATGTATTATTAGGAAATTTAATGTCGAATATTTTTCAGACTTTCAAACTTCACTATGTTTTAATTTCACATTAAACCGGAGTGGTTTTCAATTTTATGTTAAATTTCAGTACCTGGATGAATATGTATTTTTTTTTTTAAAATATCAAATCATTGAAGAATATTCAGGCATTTTTATTATATTAATTGTTTTTGCTTTGTAATTTTTTTCTGTTATTAATTTTAGTGAGTGTTATATAGCTTGTTTTATGGTTGGAAATTTATTGTAATTTTTAAAAATTTTATTTGTTTGAATCTGTTACTCATATTAAAAAACAGTGTCATTCCAGCAACTGCATTATTTGCTTTGGCAAATTTGTAGCTAATATTCATGCATTACATTTTCTAAATAGAGTATTGTATCTGGATATTTATTTTTTGTAATATTTGAATGGACTAATTGTTGCCTTTATTCTTGTTGATTGCTCTTGCTTGTTACAAAAAGTTCTGTGTCATTCAGGATGAATTTCAAGATATGATCCATAGATAATGATAATATTGTGCGAGTTAACTGATAACATGATATATAAATATGTTGTTTGAATTATGCAGTCTAAAATTCTACTTATTTTCATACTTATATTATGGAAATATGAAATAATTTTTTTTTGTCTGATTTCTTTTTTTTTCAGAAAATGGTTTTAATAGATTATTTGTGCAATTTTCACATCCTTAATTTACTGATATTCTATTTACTCTCATTGTTAATGAATAATCATTTAAAGAATTCAAATAATTACTTTTTGAAATATTGTAGATTCCTGGCCTTATATATTACAATATGACTTTTGTGTTGGTTGAAAACAGTTAACTGTCATTCAGTTTATTGATAGTAATTTGAAGTTTTCTCTTTGCTCTTTTCTCATAGGAATATATAACTTATTAAAATAAATTTCTAAAATTAGGATGTGCTTCATAAAATAGAATTATAAAGTATTATAAAATTATTTTTTAAGAAAATTATTGTAATATTAACTGGTTATGCAAACACTGCAGTGAAAATGCACCAAACATTTTTAAACAGTAATCTGTGGGAACCAGTTCAATTATTATGCTGTTAGCAATAATTATGCTTAACATACTTTAGTTTCCCAGATTCTTCTATTCCCTGAGATATCCAGATTGTGCGGAACTTTAAAGGGATCCCGTTTACCATTCTACCTAGTATTAAAGGTTATTTTTTATTTCTAGATTGTAGTGCTTCACTATATGTTATAGACCAAATTTCATGTTAGCAACAGATTCTTATCCACTCTCAGGTTTGACAGGATGTGAGTCGGTATTATTAATATAATTCCTCTAATGTAAACTAATAATACAGGCATTCAAATTCAATTAAAATTATTATAATTTTACTTTTAACCAAATTGAACCATCCTGCTGCTTCGTACAAGTGTAATAACATCTGATTTGGTGTTTTTTCTTCAAATTTTTGCTTTTTATTCATTCATTTTACTTTTTAAGTATGTACCTCGTTTTAATTTTTATTATTTAATAAATTCTACTTAATGTATGATAACTGAGATTTTTATTTTGTATCATTACTTTCTTCACAAAATAATATACGATTATGATTTAGTTTTTATGATGATGCTTTTGACATGCAGCATCACATTTATATAGTGAATTGTGAGATTATTTTTTAGAGTATGTGTTTGTTTTTTAATCTTTTATCAGCATTCTTAAACATTTTGGATAATTATTTTATTTATTGTACTTTATTTTATTTATTTATTGTAATTTATTTTATTTATTTATTTCATTGTTGCAGGGCAGGAGTCTTGTATGTATTTGCTGATGCAAACCAGCGTTTGCCAAACCATGCAGTTCCACTTCACTCTGGTCAATGTTGTGGTTGCCGTAGAGTGCCTCACCCTATACGTCCTCATACATTTGAAATAATTCTCCCCAATCCTGGTGATACTTTTCAATTGGCTGCTGCTGATGAGTATGAAGTCTCTGACTGGTTACAAGCATTTGTTCAAGCTGCTTCTGGAGTAATTATTATTTTAAATGTTTAACATAATAATTTTATTTTTTAAGGTTTAATGATATTGTTATTTTTATATAACTATTGCTGTAGTTTCAGTGCATGATATTGTTAATTTATTGTTTTGCTGTTATTAAAAATAAATAAAATAAAAGCAAAAAAAGATATCTTCTAATAAATAGTAACAGTTGTTAATGTTATTTTAGATAGAATCTTTATACGATGTCTTGCTTACGTGGTTTAGTTTAGTTTATGAACCTACTGTGCCACTGAATTTGGGCTGAATTTTTACATCATGGGTATTTGATTTAACTGTACTTTGTCATATATAATTCCTGATTGTATTCATTGTCAATTAGTATTATTCTTATTGTGGTGGGATTTTGTCATTGAAATATGTCTATGGGTGTTATGAAGTTGGCCTGTCATCATTTGCAAATTGTCCTGAAAGAATTAGACTGATATTTTCCCCTACTGCTTTTATATCTTGAAGACAATAATTTTATTAAAATCTGTTCATAATTTAAGCCTGGAAAGAAGGGCTACTGAACTACCAGTGTGCTTCCCTCATTTAATATAGTTGAATTCTGTTTCTTTATTTGGTGTGATCCTTATCTTAATACTAATATCTATAAAAGCTAATTTTATGTGGCAGAATTGCTTAACTATTTAAAATAACTATTTTAGATCTAATTATTGAAACCGGTTTTAAATAGATAGAATTATCTTACGTATTTTGGTCAAAGAAATTTATAAAATAAGTTTTTTATTGATTTAAAAAAATGTTTGTCTTATTTGTAAAAATATTTTACAGGATAGCGATTCAGACGTTATACATGATGAACTCTCAGAAGCAATAACTGGCTGTGGTTTATTATTGACAACAAATCATGTACTGACCCTTAATTTTCCATATAAGGTGTTAGCTTGTGCTCAGTTGCAATATATATCTTCAATAAAATTGGCGTTTAATTGCTGCGTATTGGTAATTATATTTATTTTATTATATGAATGTTTATTACTATAAATAATAAGTCTGCATTCTTAACATATCTAAGTATTTCTGGAAGGATTTGAATTTCTGAATTTTTGGGAACCCTGGAGAAAAATGTTATTAACAACATAGTATATAGTGCCTGCCTCAACAAAAAATAAATGACTTGAAATGCTAAAATTTATCTACCATATCTGAAAATTACATCATGAAAATTAATCAAACTCATTACCATGAATAGATAATGGGATGTAGTTGCAGTTTGTCATGTATTCATATTTCTTAAACACATAACCTATCATACTGAGGATGATAAATGGTTGTTGAATAGGTAAGTATTCTATTAAAAAAAATATATATATATTTTCAAAAGCCATGTGTTTTGACATGTATACATATTATTTAGAAAAATATATTAAATAAAATTGGGGATAAAATTTAAAAATATTAATCCCCAAAATACAATAGATGAAAACAGTAAAATATATCAAAACTCTTTTTCTTGTAAATACAAATAAGTTGGTTAATATGTATGGCAAAGAGCAAAATGCTTAAGCTTTAAAACCCACCACTGTTATGAGTTATTTAGAGCAGGTGTGGCCAACAGTTTTTGTCTCCAGGTCGAATTGGAAAGAAAACTTTTTTAACGGGCCGAACAAAATATTAGAATTAAAAAATGTTAAATACAAAAATGATTCATTTAAGTAAACAGAATTTTACTATGGAATTCGTTTATGAATAAATGTAAGTAAATAATTATGAATCTTAAAATAACTAATAATCTTTAAAATAATACTACAATTAAATCTTTAAAATAATTTTAATCTCTATATCTTTAAAAATTAATATAAATATGCTGAAGTATATTGGTGACATATTTCTTGCAAAGCACACAAATGACTTTGTTAAATTGAATATTACCTATATCTTGAATTATATTATTATTAATTATCTTGAATTATTGTTTAATATACATTATTTTATGAAAAATATTAATATTTTAAATTAATAATTTTTTTTATTCTGGCATTATCACACAAATAAAAGTTGTAAATCTCTACATTGGAAAGTTTTTTAAAAATAAAGAAGTATCGCGAATTCATTCGACCAATTATTGGATGTTAAATAGCTAATATTGAAAAATTTTTCTTGGACCACATAAATTCATAGTATACGTTTGTTGGCCATACCCGATGTAGAGCATAATAATAAGTTGGAAAAAAAATGTAATAATAAAATTTATATATTTAACTGTATGTGGTATTTTGAGAATTATTTCATTCCAAGTGTGGGAAATTATATATCAAAGAGTGTTAATTTTATGATAATAATATATGAATGAAGTGGTTTAGCAATAAAGTTCACTTGTGACTGAACTTCAGTGAATGAACTGCAGCTTAATACAAATTAAAATACTATCTTGCATATTAGTTTTAAAAATTTTAATTAAATTTTACTTTGATTAAATATTAATAATGACTGTAGCTTTGTTCATTTTTATGTACTCATTTGTTCATTAGTATTCATTTTATTTAACTACTCATAATAATTTTATTGCTTACTTATAGGAGACTGGTTGTAGAGAGATTAGTGAAGGAGGAGGCGATTGGGTTATATATTTTGCTACAGATTTAGCTTTAGAAGAATTTCTGAGTAGTTTAGTAGAGCTGCAACCTTCATTAGCAGAGGTGAGTTACAGAAAAAGAATTTTGTAAGAAAAGTTGTACCTTTGTTGAAAAATGCATTGTTATTTCTATAAGTCGTAGGCTGAAATTGATTAGCTGTAGATGGTTTCTACACATAATAAAAAACAAATGCAATAAAATAAATTTTCAAAATTATACTTTTATATTAATTAATATTCTTCACAAAACTGTAGCTTCTCAAAAGTCTGATTTAATTCTCTAAGTTTTTATCAGAAAACAGTTTCTTGTTTATTTCCTTACTTATTTCTATATATATATATATTTATTTATAAACTTACAAAAATCAATACTTTTTTTTGTTATTGTATTTGTCCATATTTTCCTCAGTATCTATTATGTGAAAGATAAAAAAATATAACACAGTTTTCTACCCATAGTGCAGTGTATATGTATTTTAATTCAATAATTTATTAACATATTGACCACTGTTATTAAAATTTATTATTATATGAAAATGAACTAGAGTAAATAGATAAGTTTAACTTACCATATTAATTTCCAATAATTGATTTTCACAGTCCTCAATCTTTATTTATATCTAATTCTATAACTACTTTAAAAATTATTTTAATAATTTGTCATTTTATTCAATTGTATATGACATATATGTAAATTTTGCTGTCCAGTACTGAATGATTTCCAGAAAGATTGCAAATAAAAAATAAATAATTTATTAAATATATGTTATTTATACTGAAGATTATTTTAGTGTATACTAAATATCTAGGTATCTAAAGTAAAGACTACTAAGAAATTTCTCTCCTTAAGGTTGGCGAATCTGTAACATTCATGGCCACACTAGTAATGTATACACTGAATTGTTGTTTGCTGCAAGTTTGTCGCATTCTAGTGTCTGATTACATGCTAATTATTACATTATAAGATGAATAGGAAAATCGATGTTGCTGTCGACTGTGAAATACATGGAGTCATATGTATTTTAAACCATTAAAATGTAAGCTGCCTGAAATTGGTAGACAATTGGTTGCTGTGTACAGTGATAATGTAATGAATGAAAGAAATGTCCAAAAGTGGTGAGAAAGATTTGGAAATGAAGGAATTGCTGTGCACGTTGAAGAATGTTTAGGAAGGACCTCATTAATAACCAAGAATTTGTTAAAACGCGTCAATGATGAAATTGGAAAAAAATTGGTCGCTCAACAATTTTTGACCTGGTCCTTCTTTTACCCGATGTTTCAAGAGCTGTTATTGGTCGCATTGTTTATGACCATTTAAGCTTTAGAAAGGTTTGTGCACATTGGGTGCTGCACATCTTAATAGAATATTACAAAAAAAAAATTTAATGGGATCTGTTTTGGAATTTTTAATGTACTACACTGGAAAAGGTGATAAGTTCCTTAATTCAATTGTTACTAGCAGTGAAACATGGATTTCATATTACACCAGACAGAAAAGTGCCATAAGTGAATGATGTTATCCTCACTCATCAACCAGACCAACAAACAACAAGCCACAACCATTTAGACCCAAACTGGTGGCCACGGTCTTTTGGGAATGGTTTGGCATACTGCTGATTTATTTCATGCCGCATGGAATGACTATAATGTACAAGTCTGCTGCAAAATTCTACATAACTGCATGATAATGCACATCCACATGTTGTGGCTGACATGTGATTTGATGAGAACATTTGGATGGGAAATTTAAAAACTCACCATATAGTCTGAATTTAGCTCTTTCTGCTTACCATTTGTTTACAAAATTGAAAAAGTCTTTGAGTGGTAAGCAATTTGCGGGTGAGATGAACTTAAAAATACTGTTAATCAGTGACTGTATGAACTAGAGGCAAAAGAATACATTGAGGGTATATTGAAGCTGGTGTATTGCTACAATAAATGTCTTAATTCATGTGGCAATTATATAGAGAAGTAGGATAAGGTATCTAGTTTAAAACAAATAAATATATTTTTAAAGTTTTCGAAATAAATCTTTTTTTACAATGAAACTGTCTTTAGAGATAACCTCTCATATTTATAATAAATTTTAATTGAAAATTTTATTATATACATACTTTAGTTGATATCACTTGAAGCTATTGATTTTCATTTATAAAATACAAATATGTACTTAAAGAGTTAAAACTGATTTTTTTTCGTCTGGAGATGAAGGAATGCCATTTACGCATGCCACAACGGGTGTGTAGGGCTCGGACCCAGGGCGCTCTCCATCCCGGGCTAGCTAACAGGCTCTGTCAAGGTGTTGTTTGGCATAATATAAACTGCCCCATACTGCTGACTAAACCTCCCTCCCAGACTTCTTCGACCCAAGACCAGACCTGCAATTAAGCATAATGCGATCTCGGAGGGGGGGGGGGATTATTCCGACATTATCTTCGGAACTTCTTCTGACTTACGTGCTATCAACCCTTCTGCCCACAACACTGTAACATATTGCAAAACATCCAACCACAACAATCACCTGTTCCATCGCCCACACACACACACACACCCACCCAAACTTTTTTTTTGTTAGTTAATGTTTGTATGCGTGTACATTTTATGGTTTATAATGTTTTTTTTTTTTGTGCGAGTGTTAGTGTTCATGTGCGCATACGTGTTTATGTAAGTGTTTTTTTTTTGTGAGTATAAATGTGCGTGTGTGAGCGTGTTTACACCAGGGAGGTCAGGAGTCCCCTTGCATCATCATCACCGCCCATCCTCAAGGCAGGGACTCGTGACCAACTCAGTAGAAGGCTGTCCTTCTCCCCCAGCTCCTCCATGGAAGTGTAAGTGTGTTCAACCAGTCCTCCAAGACCAGGGCTTGGGGAGTTTCTGAGCTTCATCGTTGCAGCCCATCCCTGCAAGCAG
>JAAAKQ030304620.1:0-10113 GCA_010016005.3 Zanna intricata
TGCACCACTACATGGTGGGTATCAGATGCCTGTCTCAAAAAGACAGTAGACATCTCCCTCCTGCACAGGACTACGGACATACTATCCGCGCTCACATAAAATTTTTTCCAACCACTAAAACCTGGCAGATCGCCGTTAACTATGTAGGGGTGCTGCAGCAAAAGAACCTGCAGGCCCCGACGGTCGGCGATCTCACCTAGTTCCGCCATTACTACAAAAGCGCCTTGCGCATTCACCTGACCGAATTTAGCCATGTAGAGAGCGGAAGTAGAGCTCCACTGCTCTCACATGACATGGACAATCCTTACTTGCCACAGAGTGTGTGCACTGCTTGCGAACACGCTTACAGTTCACACACGTCGGGGCCTCTGATTTACGCGGACAAGCCTCGCGTTTATGTCCCTCATCTCCGCAATGGGAACAAACCTCTTTATTTGGGCAAAACTTAGCCCTGTGACCGTACCTGCAGCACTTAAAACAGCGCTGCACATCTACAAACTCCCGCACACGGCAGGAGCCGAAGTCGATATACACTCGACCGGCAGATACGAATTTTTGCAGGAGCGCACGATCTACCTCAAATACGCCGTGATACACACCGGTATCACGACGTCCTGTTTTGAACACCGGACGGCAGGCACGCCCAAAGGCGGCCTCGTCCATACTCGTGTTCTGCTGCCGCAAACAACGAAGGACTTCTTCTTCAGACAGTCCTCGATCAATATCATATACTATCATTCTCGGCCTACGCTCCTTACGCGAGTCGACCGTAACTGGCAGCTTCTTGATCGCAGCAGACTCAGAGATCACCTGAAGTGTCTCCTTATTATCCGCTACGACCACGAGACCCTTTCGGGTCTCCCTGATGTTCCTAATCTTAAGCTTGGACCTACTATCCTGGAGGGCCCCTTTTAGCTCCTTCTTTAACTGGCTGCCGGTCGCAGTGGACCCTTCAGCCCTATTAAGGAATACAACCTCTGGCTTTTTTGTAGGAACTTCTTTGTTCTCTTTAACGGCCTCCTTCACCTTCTTGAGCACATCAGCATACCTCCGTTGAGGTCGTTGTTGCTGTTGTGCCTGCTTCTGCTGCTTGGGCTGCATAGTCAAATTGGCTGGCTGTACAGCCACGGATTTGTTGACCGTCACCTTCGGACGCTCAACAATCCGCACTTCACTCGGCCGACAGGCCAGGGCCTCATATCCCTTAATTACCGCCTCAAAAGCCTCTTGGAAAAACTTTAACTTGGGCATCAATCTACCCCTAGTATTGGAACTACAGTTCCTCGTATTGGAAATGTAGTCCAATATGCCTTCCAGGTCCCCTTTGACCTGGATGGCCAAAGCAGCAGAACTACCTGGTTTCCCATTCAACTGTAAAAGGTCCTCAACCGCGTCGTTGGGGCAGTCATCCGAAGATGTCTGGGTGGACGCCCCAACACTCTCAATTACGACCTCATCCTCCGAAGTGGAGGGATCCATTAAAGCCGGGCCCCTCCGCCGACCCGTCCTCCTAACGGTGGGCTGACCGCCAACGGTCGCCATCCCTACTAAGACCTTTCTACTAAGTAGTATGTGGTCGGTGTTCCCTAACCTAACGATACTACTGCTCGCTGCCTTCCTCCTACTATACTCCGCTGGGACGAACCCACAGACGCGACTACTGCCCGCAGCGAGCTACAGGCAGCTGGGGACCTCCTGTATTCCCCTGTCGCGCGTCGCACCTTTCGCCGCTACTGGGTCGGTTCCTTTTCAAGGGAACCACGGATTACAGCCCACGTCCTGAAAAGGACGCAAGCGGGACTAGGCCTTAAAAGCGGCCTCGCTTGTTACTGGGTCTTACACCAGGAGACGTTGCCACTCGTTCACCACGATGAGGTAGGTGCAGCGTTTAAATCTGAGCCAAATACAGGCACAGTGATGAGTCTTAAGCCGAGCGCTTAAGCCTGTAAACAACAGTAATTGATTCCGGAGCTGTGGCTGGTACACACTCAAGCCACAGTCCTAAAAGCAACAAAAATTGAACAAAAGCTCAAGCAAACTCTGTACGCTCAAACATTTTTGTACATTGAACATCATTAAATTATTTCCGTAATATATTTCTGTAGAAGTAAATAAACTCGATTAACTTCGCTTATAATATTTTAATATTAGCCAATTAAAATCATATTAATATAAATCCAAAAAAAAAAGAAAAAAGTTTAAATACAGTTTTAATTAATAACATAAATATTGTTAATAGCGTATAACGTTAATATTGTTTTCCTGATGAATTAATTAATTATTCAGTGTATAAGAAACCGTATTTTAAGCGAGTAAAAGTTTTGCTTAGTAAAACTCTTTTAAGCTTTCACAAAACGAAAAAATTGAAATTTACGCATAATTAAAGATATATACTAGGAGAAAAAAGTTATATAATATTATAAAAAAAATAATGACTTAAAAGTATTTGTATGCAACTATGGCTGAGTTACAGGATTACTTTTTAATTAAAATAAATTTTTGGTGCAAAAACAATTCTATTGTAGCAACTTGCTTAATCATTAAGTACTAGCCATTTGTAACCTGTAACAATCTCTAACCGCTATCCTATAATGTGAATTATTAAAGTGATAACGGTATACTATCTTTACTAGTCCGTTCCTCTGTTTAAACATTCTCTCCTTTTTTCTTCCTACCGTCGGACAAATAACTCATTCCTATATCCTCTGCAATATCCATCTATAAGTACTGAACTAAATGTACTAAAGTGGAGTAAAACTGCAAATTGTTTGTTGAGTCAAGTTGATAGTTGTAGTTATTGTGTGTGTGTGTGTTGTGGTTGGGTGTGCATGTGTAACTGTGGTAAGTATGTGTGTGACAGTAACGATCGAAAAATATGATTCCTTGACATAAAACCTTATTTCTGCTGTAGTTCTCTCATTAAAAAATTTTATTTTAGGAAACTGCAAATAACAGAAAATAAAGTTGTAGATTTTATTACAAAACCAAAACATGTAAAATTACATATAATATCTATTTTTTAATTATTAAATATTTCTACGAGTAAACTAATGATTATTGTACTAGAACGTTTTCCTCCAAACGACACAAAACATATTTTAAAAGCCATTAAAATATATATATATCTTGTGTGTGTGTGTGCGCGCGCGCGTGCGTGAGTGCGTGTGTGTGTGTGTGTGTAAAATATACTTACCCTTATTTTTAAAAGCCGTTAAATACATTTACCTTCAAAATATATTTTAAATCCCTTATACACAATAACGTTAGGAGTAATTTCACTCAGTTGCTGCTGATTATTGCTCTAAAAACAATTCTTATGTAGAAAAGTTTCAGCGATTTGAAACTGATTTATTTAATATTTAATCATTTTAAAGTATTGCCTCGTTTCTTCATTCTTTTTACCCATATTTTACGTTTTTGATCTTAAATAACTGAACTTATTTGAAGTAAAAGAAATAAGTTTTTTCTCCAAGAATTACAGTTTGCTGTATTGTAATTCTTTTACTTCTTATTCATAAGAATTCTTACAGTGTGTTTTCTAAGAAATATCATTTGTTCAAATATGTTTAGGAATTCTATAGAATATCGTTATAGTCTTTACGTATCCCATCTTTTTTTTTTTCAGTTTTAAAATTAATTAAATTAAATAGTTAATTAATTAATAAATAACAAAAATAAATTTAATTATAGTTTATTTTGAATAAACATTCATGCACTGTAATTAACATAATGATAAATAAGAGTACTTCTTTATCCTCAAATTACAAGAAGTATGTTCTAATATTTTATTTTAACACTAATATGTGTTAAAATATTATATAAACAATTACAAAATTAATTATATTCGAAAATTAATATTAAATCGGCAAAATTTTAGCTTTCAGAAAGCTAGGATTTTATTGATACTCTTACAGTGCAGTCATCATACAGAAAATCTCAAATAATTCTAAAATTATTCACTTACTAGATCATATCTATGTATTGGCTATAAATATTCTTGCACCCTCTGCACATACATACCAAAATAAAGCCTTTAATCTTTACACTCCAAAAGTAAAGGATTAATGATAATGTAAAGGATTGAGTAGGAAGAAAGGGCAATTTATCCTTGGTGAATACAATACAAGGGAATCAACTACCTAAGGGGTGTTTCAAATTGATCTCAAAAATTGACATTGTGGTGGCGACGTTAATTATTTATTTAATTTTTCAAGGGTCATTCTATGTAGTTTATGAAGAATAATCATGGAACGCAACAAGCCTCAAAGACGTTTACAAATCATAAAAATTTATTGTTGAAATATGGAATCGGTTTTAGCTATGTATCGTATGCTTTGCGATACTTATGGTGTGAATAATCGGCCAAAAAAAAAACCACAGTTCATCGATTGGTTAATAATGTCAAAGAAAATTTTTCTCTACTTGATGTTGAATTATCAATTCGTAACAGAAATGCAGAATATATCTGTTGTAAGTGGAATGTTCATGAAAATCGAAAGTTATCGACTACACGTCGTGCAAAAGAATTCAGCCATTTTTTAACAGCAACATGGCGAATTTTGCGTCAAGACCCGTTTAAGATCCAACTTACTCAGGAGTTATAACACAGGACTATTCCTTGCATTGAAAGTTTGCTGAATGGACTCTAGAGTAGCTTGAAGTGACAAATTTTTTCAGAGAAGGCTCATTTTTGGCTTAACGTTTCTAAACAAGAAAATTCTCCGTATTTTGGTTGAGTTCAGTCAATAAATAATTCAACAACGACTATACATCAGAAAAAAATCACTGTTTGAAGTGGTCTTTGGGTTTTTGGCATCATTGGGCTCTTTTTTCGAAAATCAGCAAGGAGAGACTGTTACAGTAGTGGATGCTAACAAACAAGCTATGATTCGTGAATTTTTGTTTACATATTCGGAAAATTTTGTGGTTTCAACAGGAGAGTGCCACGTGCAACACAGCTGCTGAAACAGTTCAGTTACCATCAACAGTTTGGTGATTCGAAAATTTTACGAAATGGTAATGTCAGTTAGTCACCCAGATCGTGTGATTTGATTCGCTTAAAATTTTTTCTCTGGGGTTATGTTAAGTCACAAATCTATAGCAATAAACCACGAACAATGATAGATGATTTAAAAGAAAATATTTCACGTTTTATTAGTGGAAGTCAAGCTGGGCACCCTTCGATTTCAAGTGGGCGGGACGACTGTACATCCTAGCTTGGCAGCGAAGTACCTAGATGTATGGTTAGATAAGAACAGATCATTAACCACATATGTAGAGGAGACTACAGGAAAGGTGAGCGAGTATTGCCGTTGACTAAGCCTGAGGTCTGGAAAACGGAGGCTGTTGTCTAGTGTGTACGCCTCGGTGGTATTATATTGGGCACAAGATTGGGCGGCTACAATGGCGAAGGCTCTCAATAGGACGACGTTGTTGGCACAACAACGTAGGATTAACCTACTGTACATGTTATAGTAGGGTATCGGGACCTGAGGGCTCAGCTGATAAACTGAGATGACTTATAAGTAAACGATATTATTACAAAGATGCTGAGAGATAAAGAACCATGGGATAGAATTTCTAGGGCTGAGTCAACCATTGTTCGGACCAGAGCGGTAGAGGAGAGGATCAGATAAGCTAGGCTAGTGAGGAGTAGCGACCAATGGGCTGATTTATTGGAGAAAGATTGTAGTGGGTGGCAAGCCTCTAAGAGTGGGTGGCAGGGACTCCACGGAGTCAACGTTCGTCTATCGCCCCCCTGAGGATATTGCGGCTGTTCATTGCTGCTCTCCGGTAAAGCCATCAGGGCTATGAACGGAGGGGGTGGTTTGGCAACGGTAACGCCACTTGGCGGGCATTTTACCCTCGGGGGGAATTGAGATGTTCATTGGTGCTGTTCGAGTCGGAGCCACGTGTGCCCGATTGGTTGCATGGAGTCTGTGTATATACCACGCAGATTAGCTCCGGTCCCCGTGCGACTAGAGGGAAAAGATTTTAGTGGGTCTGAACCCCACACTACCATCACTAGCGGTGATGGTAGTGCGGTGGCTGCAGAGCTTTTTCGAGGAAAAAAATATTCCCATCGGGGTAGAGTAACCTATACTCCATCGTAAACGAGTTTCCACTGGGTGGGCCCGACCACCGAGCCCTGTTTAACACCGCACAGTACATCAAAATACAGGTGGTGATACCCGAGGTTGTCCATCATATTACGATGCAGCAGATATCGCTGAAGGATCCTCCTGAGATACCCTAAATGCTCTTGGTTTCCATGGCATTAAAAATAGATGACTAAAAATTGCACTTGAGCTTTCAGATGATCACGAGTTTGAGTATTGCGATATTATAATATGGGCCAAAATTGTTGTAATTAGACAATATTTTCAGTTAAAGTTACATTTATGTTAAATTAAAGTTTGATTCAACATAGCTGGATACAAGATGACTGATGGAAAATAGTATTTTTGTAGGTTTAAAAATGTAATCCATCTCCATTTCTTAAAACCGTTCCGTTTTTAATATTGATCTATGATTGCTAGTTTGGGGATACTGGTGTTCTTTGGTGGTTGGTTTCAATTAACGTCTTGTCTCAAAAGTGATCGATCTGTGTCTCGTTTCAGACTACATGTTTACCAGTATATTTACACTGAACATTAGCAGCTATGTTAAGCCTGACAAGCCGGTTGAAGTAATTTCATTTAGCTCACACACACACACACACAAACACTCAGACCTGGTAGTAAGTGAACTGGTTGGAGAGAAGTATTTTCTTACATATAAATATGTTATATATACGTGAAGAAACTGATGAATTATTATCGTTCAAAGTAGCAACCACCAAATAAGCAGTAAAAACTTTCAAAAAAGTATAATGAATTTTAAGGTAAATTCATAAAACCTATTTTTAGAATTGGGTTGTATATCAATTGAAAAAAATTCATCCTTATTTTATCTCTTGTTTATAATGAAATATTAATTAATTTCAAATCGATAGATTGTTAAAAGCCACTGTTCTTATTAAATACACTTTTTATGAGTTTGAATTACTTGCTTTTGTTCATTTTGTTATTAAATATTGTATATCTCCATTACTCTGAATGGTATTTTGATGATATGTTTTAAAATTAAAGATCATGTAATTTGAAATATCAAGTTACAATTTTTCTCTCATTAGATGAAAAAAAGATTAATAAAATCTATTTGTGTACTAAATAAGTTATTGTTAAATTTGAGGATTGTAGGTTTACCTCATTAAAATAAACGGAAAAAAATTTCTAATACATATTCACAAGTTTATTTAACCGATCATACTGATATTTTTAATTTTTTCACTGACGTACAGATTCTTTTTATTCTAAAAATAAGTAAATAGAGGTATTATTTGCCCATCAATAATGCTTTCTATTTGTGTTAAAAATACTCATTAGTACAATAGAGAAAGCAAGATCAATAGAAAATCTCTTGGAAGTGATATTTTTATATATTACTGAAAAATATTTTGAGGTTTAAATCATAATAACATTCACGTAACTTTTAATTCGTTATTTTAAACCGACTAAAAAAAATCACAATAAATGGTTGTTAATCCAACCGCTTTGATTTTTCAATTAAATTTTTTTTCATGTACTTCCAAATTTATTCTACGTCAAAAGGACTTGTTATAATATTTTTGTTTTGAAAAGGAAGTTTTTCTCAAAATTCCGTTCGCAGTTTTGCGAATTACGTTAATGCAATATTTTTTTAAAGAGAAAGTTACATTGTCTACACATGCATGATAAAGATATATTCGTTATTTGGTTAATATTACGTTGTTATATTTTAATGATACGTAGTTTTATGTTTCGTACATTTTTATATTAAAAGAATTTACTCTTAAAACTTCAGGGAAATTAAGGAAAAATCATTTTGTAAAATAAATTTCAAAAAAATTACAATGAAATTGTAAACAGTACTATTTCATTTATATGTAATACATTTACAGAAATTCTTATGATTACTCATTGGTTAATAGATGAAATTGAGCCGGTAAGAGTTTTGTTGTAATGTTTTTTTCTATTTTTTGCTTATTATATGGGATACTTAAGCATTGTTTATTATCTATTATTGTATATTATTGTCTATTACATATATTTAACATTTTCTTTTAACCTCCGGAACCATAGTTAAGAGGATAAAGATTAAACGATGTGTAGCGTGTATGAAAATACCATGCCTGACCGGGATTCGAACCCGGAACCTCCGGATGAAAGGCCGAGACGCTACCACTCGCTCCACGGAGGCCGGCATATACTCTATATACTCGTATTTAATACGTATTTAAAAAAAAAATTATAGAAATATAGTGTCTTAACTTTTTGGATATCAGTATCATTTTTTTTAAAAACAGTTTTATTTTTATAATCAAAAATTTTTGTTTTTCGAGAAATGATATATGCGAGGCGAGACTTACCGTATGGTTTATAATTCAATCACTGTAATTTTTTTTTATATCACTGCGTTTTGTTAGATTATTCTTTTTTTTTTTTATGTATTACTGATAGTTATCTTATGTATTTATTATTAATATTTAATTAATAATAAGAAATTAATAGTTAATCAAAAATAAGCCTTTCTAGAACAAACAAATACTCATTTTTTTAGTTTCTCGGCCAATTTTGTTGTTAATAATTATATCATTCACTTCATACCATATTTTTCCTTTTTTATTAAAACTAGTATAATGTCGTTCACGAAACGAAGATTCATGATTTAATATAACTCTTGTTTTTTATTGTATCCGTGAACAAGCTTTTTATTTTATTATTATTATTATATGAACTTTCTTTTATTTCACTATCAAAAGTTCAAATAGATTTAATTGTAAAATAAAAATTTTACCAACGAAATTATCTCTGTTTTATGTAACAAATCTTTAATGCCATATTTGCAACGTTTTCCAACTGTTCGTCTTTTTTGTGTTTTATTAGTAGCAGTAATCTCTTGTAAACTAATACTTTTATTCATTTTAATGAAGTAACAGGATTTTAAAAAAAAATCATCTTCAAAACTTTCATTAAAACAAGCTGTAGTATATTTTCTTTTAAATTTTATTATTTCAAGTACATTATCTAGTTTTTGTATGAGATCATTCATAAATTCAAAGGCGTCGTTAAATACTGCTACCTAGAGGCTCGATTCGTAAACCTACCTTTTTGAGGAAAAGGTGATATAATCCAGTCCCTCGGTTCATCAAATGGAAGAAAAAAACGTTGTTTAACAAAATTCCAGGTATTTTTTGAAAGTATCCTATCAAATAATTTTTTCAGGAGTAGTCGACGTGACTTTTTCCAATATTACAAATTTACTGGTAGAGTAACATTACACTGATAATTCGTTAATAACTTGAATTTTTGATGCACTAAAAGTACAAAAAAATAAAAAATAAAATAAATTTTTCAGGATTTTAATAAAAAATAAACTAGACTAAAAAAATAAAATGTTGAATTTTGAATTCGTGACAATTGGAATGATTTAAAAATGTATATTTTAAAATATATATTTCAAATTAATTTTAGTTAACTATGAATCTAATAGTTGTTGGTTATTCGATGTATTTGTTGTTTGGCATAAATTTTAAAAATCTAAATTTGAATAGGAATATTCAAATTTTCATTTTAAATTGCTTATTTTTAATTGGCGATTATTACTTTTAAAAAATGTTGTCCCATTTAGCTATACCATATTTATGTAATTGACT
The DNA here is from genome assembly GCA_010016005.3 of Zanna intricata. NCBI lineage: Eukaryota > Metazoa > Arthropoda > Insecta > Hemiptera > Fulgoridae > Zanna > Zanna intricata. The sequence goes on from JAAAKQ030304620.1 coordinate 9,737, forward strand.
TAACAATTATAGAGGTTAATTGAAAATGAATATATAATTTTTCATCACTTCTACTAGATAAAGAACAGCCTACTTGTAAATTATATGAAATATTCTGTTTATAAGAATTAGCAGCCATCCATCCTTTAATAACCAAATCAAATTATACAGTGATTTAACTGAAATTCATATTAAATGAGTATACATGTAAGTTAAAGATACCATTTTAAACTGCGATATTTTCCTGATTATAACTGTACCAACTATAAATTTAGAATGTTATTAGACCTATATTTAACTGAAATTAATTTGAAATATGTTTATAAATTTTTTTTTTTGTCTTCAGTCATTTGACTGGTTTGATGCAGCTCTCCAAGATTCCCTATCTAGTGCCAGTC
>JAAAKQ030304631.1:0-10113 GCA_010016005.3 Zanna intricata
TTTTCTACGTCCATCTCTGCACTCTGTTTCACTGAGCGTGCAAGCCCCCTCACCATCGGCAAGGTCTCATGATTCTTAGATGGATTTTTTCTTTTTAATTATTTTAAACGTTCGCAGAATCTATGAATTAATAAATAAAAAATTATATTTTTTTGATATATTTTTTTTTTTTTTTATAAAATATTATTTTTAAATATTCTATCACATTCTTTATTTAAAATTTATAAAAGTACATGTCCAATCCAAGGAGGATAATTTTTTGAAGTTCTATAACCAGCTAAAACCTTTCCTCAATCTCTTATTATAAAACTGGTACAAAACTTTGCTTATTAAAATCAATCTGACCAATCGTAACATAATATTATTAAATTTATGCTTGAAACAGGATCGTATTCTTTTGCGCTTTTGTACACCAACCCAATGCTTCTAAATTTCTATATTGATCTACCTTCATGCCCGTAAATATATACTTCTACATGAAATAATCATGTGATATTAGTTATAATTTTGACGTCAGATATTTAATGAACATAGATTTGGAGAATTATTATAAATAGATATAATAATCTGATATATAGAATGCTCTAAATTTATATTTAGAATGCACCATCTCTGTAAGCAGTTTAAATCCAAATAGAACAAACAAACAAAATAAAAAAGCCTTTTTCATCTATTACACTATTAATTCATTCAGTCAGAGGAATTTGATTATTGAAAGATGAATCATCATATCTCAATTATATCTACTTATTATATTTATTAACGATACTTAGTTGCAATTTAAAAAACTGTTTTAATACAAATTAGTAGTTTACATATAATAATAACGAATAGTTGAATAAATTTTGTTGACTCTGCAATAAACGATTGCCGTGTAACGTGGGCATTTATTGTAAATTAAAAAAAAATACTTGCTTTTTCTTTTAGTGCATTGCAAATAATTTAAATGGCTAATTAAAAAAAGGAAATATATTTCTCATAGCTTAGAAATCTGATCCTAGATAATTTTATTTAACTACATTTTCAAGCCAAAATATTTGATAAAAATTATATAAGTGACTAATGTTGCAATGTAAATATCTTTAAACAACGAATGTTAGTGAAACCATGTAATAAAGTTAAAAAAGGTATTAATTAAAGTTAAATATTTAACAATACTTTTTTGAATGCTATTTTCGGCGTTATTTTTGAAACTGATGGTACAAAATTGTTAAAGTTTAAATTGATATATTCGTCGCACTACTACATTATTGAAACAAGTGGAAGCTAAGCACAAAATAACCTATAATCAAACACTTATAAATAAGAAAAAAAATAATAAGAAATATATATCATACATATTGTGCACTTTATACATTTTTCTTATCATTTTTTTTTTAAATTTATTAATTTGCTCTGCTTAATAGAGGCAGTGATTATTTCATAAAGCCAGGGGTTCCGATATAATAAATTGTTGATATAATTAAACACATTGATTACAATTAATAGACAGTTACAATTGTTGTAAAACATTTACTGAAAAATAACTAATTTTTTTTTTATGTGTCCAAGAATTTTTTTTGATTTGTATAAAGCACCAGCTGCTGAAAGAGATACTATTTCCGAAATAATGATTTTCAGTATAAAACCAGGACCTAATCCGAACAGAATGAAGATGTTACTTGTAGGACTAAACATCTCACTACTTTGTTTGGCTTGGTATAGGAATACGCATCATTACTTTTAGACTAGTGTGTAACCATTTATTCCTTGGGTTTTTAGGAAATGTAGCGTGTGTGCTTATTAGCTTGTAAAGGAAATGTTAATTTCCAGAATGACTTGCGATTCATGTCAGAACACGTAATACATTTTTATTTTAAAGTCAGTGAAAATTATTTATTAACTTAATTTTTAATTTATATAATTTTTTTTACTTGAAAATTTGTTGTCTGAAAGACTGGGTAAAAATTCCTTGACGAAAATATTGTTTGTTTCTTTTCTTAGATATTGGTAAGTTAGAAAAAAAAAAGTATTTCATGTTAGATAGCCAGATAAATTAATTGAGTCTTAATATTTCTTTTATAATGAATCGAATTTAGAAAAACGTTCGTTCTACTTTATGTATTAACTATTTTTCTATTTGTTTATTTACTTAAGAAAATAATAATTCTCGTTTTTCTTTCCTTTCCTTTAATGAAGATAATTCATTAACGATTTCCAAATTCATTAGTCACTGTCTATTTAATTTCTTTAAAACAATTTCTTCATTAATAGTTTTTATCGAAAGCACAATTTTGCTTTTAACTAAAAAAGATACTGAACGAATTGATCACCGAAAGAAAGCAGAATGTAGTGAGATGGTTACATATCGCTTAGAGGTTACTACAGCTATCGGTGGATACGTAAGAGCAAAAGTCTGTAGGAAGAGTAGTGATGCTGTAATCGCAACTTTGTCAATGTAGATTGATAGATGGATAAAACTCTCCTTTCCATCTAGCTAATATTAAGTTTCTGGCAAGGTCTTAAATAAAACCGTTCTGAAAACAACTTAAAGAAAATTTATTAAGAAAGTAATAATTAATAAACAAAAATTAGATCATTTTTTTTCAAATAATTATTTGGCTATAAATGTATTTGTTCATTAAAAGTTACTGTGTGATTTCTTACAACCTAAAAATTATTAAACGGTACTCTACCTAAAAGTATAAATTACCCTATAATCAATAGTAAGTTTTATGAGATCGTATCTCACTTAATTTTCTTTTCAGTCTTTTGAATCCGTGCAGCTTGTAAGAATACCGTACATGATTAGCTAAATTCATTTTTTATGACGGCATTACAAAAGTGTATTCAACAATTATATATATGGAAGTTTGATTTAATTTTAAAAGTATAATTTTCCATAACATTACTGAACGTCAATGATATCAATACAACTGTCAGTTACTAAACAGATCCTGTACAGAAATGTGAGATTTTTTTTTAGCTAATAATTTTAAGTAATAGGACAGTTATTTTTTTATATTCCAAAGCATGCATTAACAAAATTACATGTCCCAATTAACAAAATTACTTCTCTCACATAAATCCATTTATTTATGCTGGTACTAATTATGAACCTATTCGTTTCTACACAAAACCCTATTATTACAAAGGTATCATCTACTCAAAGAAAATAACCAGCCTTTTCAGTCAGAAACCATAATTATTAATACTAGAATAAAAAATTACTACCTTCTTATGAATTTATATGATTCTAAGAATGATTATATTCAGAATTAACCCCAAACTGTCATAAATGTACAACACACAGCTTTGCAAGATCAACGTAAGCTTTTACTAATATAAAAATAAAAAACTTTTTGTTTTTGTAAATTTGCAATAAACGCAAATTTATTTAAATTTATTTTTTATATATTTTGCATTTTACTCCTGGTTAACGCCATCTGAGGATTTGGATAACCTGTATATGGATAAGAATCAACATTTTACTGATCTTCAAAATGATGACGAATCACAAAATAAAAGTATATATGTTCTTTATAAATGCTAATGTTTGTCTATTTGTTTGCAACAGCATCACACAAAAACCAAGCGACCAATTGTTTCATACTTTCAGGATACATTCACGTTATTCCAGGGAAGATTTTAAGTCACTGTTTGAGGCCTTAGTCGCCTTGGCGATAAAATTGTGAATTAAAAATTCTAATTAAGGAAAAAAATAATCCTTTTACTACTTTATTAATTCTGTCAACATGAAAACAAAAATATAAAGACGTAAAAAAATTTTTGTTTACTTTAAATGAATACCTGTAATAATAAAATTACACAACATTACAACCTGACATTACAAAATTGTCCTTAGTTATTACAGGGTAATTTTGAGCTCGCTGATTTATAAGTATAAAATAAAATAAATACTCAAGGGTTTTTCATTTAACAAAACATTAAAATAATTTTTTTTTCTTTATTAAAACTATTATAAGCTCCATTCACTCTCTAGATACCTTGAATGTGCTTCCGATAAATATTAAGTAATTTCTTCATTAGCGGGTTTGAAAAAAATGACCAAAAACTTAACCAGAGACAAAAGAATTGCTTCAGTAACCTTATACAAACAGAATTGGAAGTATGATTCCATGTAAGCATAAAAGTCAGGTTGAAGTGTAAAAATTGACTTTTCACGATGATTAACATATTTTGTCTAAAACTAATAATGGGATTTTTGCTATTAACTAATGAAACAATAAATACTTGAAGGCTAAAAGATAAAAGAAAATTTCGAAACTTGTAATTACTTACAAAGACAGAAACCTCTGATGGCGAGTGTCTGAACGGTTTATGTTTTAGTTGGATGCTGCCACAATTCCCTTGAGGGAAGCTTGAGTAGTTCCTGGAGGCTGTTTCGTATTTAGAAGGAAAAATAATTTGTTACATTCAAAATTGCATCCAAAGTCGTTCATTTTGCTCCCGTTTCCTGATTAGAAATTTATCTTTTCCTGAGTAATCTACCAATTTACTCTCTTTTCTTTACTTTCCTTCCTGTGTTCCAGGGGCTTTCTAAAAGTTTTTCCAAGACAGCTGCTGATTGAGTGCGACTGAAGCATGGATTTTTTTGAGTTAATATGTTCTTTAATGGTCAGCTTTCGTGTGAAACAATCTCGGAAAGCTGAAGAGACAACAGCTATCTCTTCAGAACATTTTTCCAAGAAATTTTTACCCAGTAATATTCAATCTGGTACTCCTTCTCATAAGTATATGTCTTTACCTAATTTCTTAGAAAACGACCAAAATATCGCAATTTATTTTTTTAATTTCCTGCCTGCTATATACAGACCTTTTTATGGTATAAGACTAGCTAACTTGAATGATCCTGAGACCGGTACCGCTGGTAGCTTAGCTACTGGCGGGGTCTTCCAAGCTGAAAGTTCAAAGTTTAGGAGCCAGATAAAGAAATACTTACCAGTACAATGTTAAATTTCCATCAGAAGAACTACTTCATAGCAGTCGCTGTTATCTATGTTAAGACCGGGCGCAAACAATGTTTATTCCCCTTGTTATGGAGAACTGATATGTAGGCGAAAGAAAACAGAACCCCACCACCAAGTGTTTGCACGTTCCAAAGCTTTCACGACCCTAAGATCTTGGTACAGTCATCTACTGTTGAATGTTTTGAAAGTAAAATCACTTCAAAACTTTTTTTTTGAAGCAATATAAAATGTTGTGGTAATCATAAGTTAGTGATTATCCATAATAAGATGAAGTAATAGGTATAATATTAATGATTACAAGAAATTTTTAAAGTCTGTTCGACTTTGAAAATTTTACATGATCTGAATTCAAGTCGGCGTGAGCCAAATTGGTTTCGATCTTTAATTTAATTTTAATCGGTACGAAAGGAATTTTAGCCTTCAGTAAGCAGATAAAGTATATATTTTAAAAAATAACAATAAAAAGACTCGCTATTGATCGGATAATACTACTGTTGTGGAAGATATGTCGAGCTACTGTTTTATAAATATGGGAAAAGAACATGAGACTGTGGTAAATGGTAATATGGAAAAACCAAGGAATTTTTTGAAAAAATAAAAGAGTATTTATAGAACGGTCTTATCTGGATAAAAACAATTTATGGGAAATTCAAAATGAAGAGAATGGTTAGTTTTTAAAGCAATGTTTCTGCTTATTCCAAATTTCTATAATACGTATGTTGTAAACATTATAATGATTTAGAAATGAATAAAGTATCAGTGTAGGAAGAAAAAACATAAAATGTATAAATTTTTTCCGATGGCATAAGGATTTTAGGAGATAATGCAAAGATATTCAAAATTATAATATCTGCTAGAATACGGAATAAATTTTATGATAAAAAACAAAAGAAACGATAAGTCAATAAATGTCTTCGCAAAAAAAAATTTTCAACAATTAAAACAGTCCATATAAGTAGTTTTGCTGTTAATAGTTAGAAAATTAAAAATTGAATGAAGTATTTCAAACAGAATAAAAATAGTAGGAGTAATGAGAAAAATGAAACAGAATTGAAGCTTAATCATAACTATTCAGAATAGAAGGTTAATCAGCTATAATGAAGTAGAAGGATTCATTAAATACAGTGCTACAAAAATCGGTGAAAGTGCAATAAGAAATGACAGAAAAAGTGAAATGTGGTAAACAGTCTGTAAGAAAAGAAGAAAATAAAGTTATCATAATCTTAGATCTTTACTTAAAAATAGAAGAAAATTCTAATGGACGTGGTTAAGGGATCTACCAAAGAGCAAATACTGAAGTGAAAATTTTTTTGGCGCGTTATGCCGGACACTTTAGTGATAGAAGTTTGTATGGAGAAAAAATTGCTGACTCGTAATCAAGATCGTCACGAGACGCTAAGCTATATGTTGAATGGTTTGTCAGGGACCGCAACCGCGTGTTCTAGTGATCAATAGCGCATACGCCGGTCGAAAAATCAGCTGTTGCGTATGTCATTTATAGTTGTGACGTCATTTAGTTATCAACTGTTGACGACGGTCAAATGCTCTGTTTCTCTAACTACGTTTCACTTCCACATCACTCCCCGTACCGTGCAATACTGGAACAATTACTGTCGCTGCATATCCCCTCCAAACTACTTTACCACTAACACAAAAGCGACGTCATCTTCTTTTTCTATATTGTACTCCCCGTTTATATTTCACCCTTTTTGTATCTCGGTACTCGCGCGCGCGTTCTTTCCCGCCCGATTCTTTTGGATATTTGTCATTTTTAATCCATTCATTAATCTTTTATTCATATATATTTTTATTGGATGGAATATTCTCCAGCTGAACAGTGTTATAAAAATATTGCTCAAGAGTTTAATTATGATGTTAAAGTTATATAAATTAAAATTATTAGCGCTAATTTTTTAATTAAATCGAATTTTGAATTGTCATTTGAATTCTGAGCCATTTTTAAAGACTCATGCTCGATGTGTTTATACTAGAAAAAAAAATAAAAATAAAAGTAGTCAATACTTACTTTTTCAGTTGTGAAATGACAGAAATCGCATAAATTAAGATTTTTAAGCTCATAAAAATATCCCACTCTATACCACCAAGCATAATGAATTCAATGTTAAATTTATTTTTAAGACAATCTGAAGGATGAATTAAAATTGATGAATTATACAACACTCATTATACATGTAATATATGTACATAAAAAAAATATATATAAAGTTTTTAATATGTAGTAAAAGTTATAGCACAATAAAATTATGTTCATTAATAACATTTTACTTTTATAGAAAAAAGGAATCGTTTTTTAACTACAAAACTTTTTATCCTAAAATCTCTCTAATTCAGTCGGAAGCAAATTCGTTATTTTTTTTTTATTTTTTTAATATCTACATCCATTTATTTATGTAGAAGTCCTATATTTAACCCTTTATAAGATTACAAAGATGCATATATTTATATTTCACATATTTTTATCTTAATAAAACATAAAATCTGTTTTTTTTATTTTTTATTTTTTTATTTATAACAAATCTTTTAAATAAATTATTCTATATATATGTTTATTTTATTCTGAAATGTTCAAATTAGTGTATATTTTTTAAATTTATTAATTCTGATAAAAAACATGCAAACATGTTTTATTTTCTATAAAAATAAACACGCAAGAATTATGTAAGGTAAAAAAATAATAATAATAATTTTATAAAAGGTAATGAATAGTGTGCATATTATGTTAATGTACTCTTTATGTAATAAAATAAAATAAAAACTAAAACATTCGTAATTGTTACAATAAAAATAAACTTTTTCAATAGACATATTTTAAATATTTTGTATAATAATTTTCACAAAATATATTAAATTTAATTTTGTATAGATTTAGATTAAATCATTTGCACAGTAATTTTATAAATAAGTAAAAAAATTTAAATCCTAAAATTTTTGATAACATTTAGATTAAACTAATTATTTTTCCCTAGCAAACAAACATTTTATTTATAAAATGCTATAAATTTAATAATTTTAAAATGAAGTTTAAAATATATGAATTTATAAAACTATATGTAAGATAAAACTAATTGTAATTATTTTGACGTTACAAGTAATATTTATTTTTAAAGATTTATTATAGATCTCCATGGCGGAGTGATAGCAGCTATTTTTTTTTTCATTTAGGGGTCTCGGCTTCAAATCTCGGTCAAGCGTGGTATTTTTGATACACTAAGAAAATTCCATTTCCATAGACGTAGAGATAAGATAAGATGTAAGCTCTAGTGAATTATTTATAAAACCAAAAATTCTTTCTTGTTTTTGAACGTAAAAAAATATTTTATAAAAATATTTATATTAATATTATTTGTAACCGTTTAGGTTACAAATTTGGGTTTACTTTTAAATTTTGGCTCCATAATACCATTACTGAATTAATATTACTATACTTTTTTTTTCCTAATAGCTTTCATACCGTTTATCAGAACTTTAGTATTTAATATAGTTAATGACATTATAATGCGTTCACGATAACATTCAAATATTTTTTTTAGTAATCTTGCGATAACTTTCACAAATGAATATATAATAAATAGAACTTAATATAGAAATACATTTTAATGCAGAAATGTTAATAATCTCAACTTCTTCTAGAGTATTTCTTATGCCGTGCAAAGGAAAAATTTCTAAACAAACTTAGTTCTGACTAGTTTCAAAAGATTTAGAAAGGTTTAAAGAAAATTTACATAGTCGATGAAAGCTTTAGCTGAATTTTGCATATTTATTTAAATAATTAAGCTGGAATTAAGGCATTCCTTTTTTTTGTATAAGCACTGATTTTTGAACTTAAGGCGTTTGGATAAAGTTTATAACAAACGAAAAGATAATATATCTTTCAAACTTGCTTACTGTTATAGAATCCAATATGGATAAATGTAAATGAATAAAAATTTTTTAAATGAGAAATTATTTGAGAAAAACCAAGGTTTTAGCGAATATTCAATAAAATAATTAAGAATATGTAAGGCTCCGGGAAAATATCTTTGTTAATAGAAGAAAATGTGGAATATTAAAACTAAAGATAAATAAAAAGTGTTACAGTAGATCCTACAAGTAGAACAAATCTTTATCGAAATAAAATCGGTTGAAATTTTTTATTCATCTCTTCTAATCTTCCTATTCAGTGCTTAAAACATCGTTACTATTACTTGTTTAAATTAGGCAACTGTACCTTATTTATAAAATATATTTCATTTTAAACTACGTTTACTCTGCAAGACAATAATTAACTACAATAAATATATAATGTAGTTTTCTATATATCTACATTTTCCAGAAAAAAAAAAATGTAGACATTTTCTTACATTTTACCTAGTGGAACATTTTTATTTTCAAAACGCTAGCTTTAATAGAGATATTCTAGGTTGGTTTTTGGTGAAGTGCCGTGCAAAAAATAAACTATCTAGATTTTATCACCTTTACCTTCCTTTTCCTTTGAAGGATGTTATAAACTTCATTCTCAAAACATCAGTTAACGAGTAATAGAAAAATAAAATTATATCCACTGAACGAATGTGTTGTTGAAGAAAACTTTTATTAGACCTAGAGTTAAAGTTTTGTTGCACATATAGTTCACAGTTATGTTGAAGAAATATCTGCAGTTTGTAGAGGTATTAACCACACACTTTATGTGTTCTTTTAGTTCGTGTGGCACTACGAGTAGCCGTATTGAAACAGTGAGGAGAAAATGAAACGGCAATAATCTTTTTAACGTTTGTAATGATGCAAATTAATTAGTATTGCGCGTAATGTAATTAACTATAATAAAAAATAAATAAATAAAATTAGTCGATAATAAGGGAAAAATAATTTATTAATAATACTTACAATAAAAATTTGGCACCAAGTGTTACAAACAGAAAACAGACAAAATCCTCTTGAAAATCACAAAAAAAATTCAAGAAAATCACGTAGCTCACAACATTAAGCAAAAAAATTTTTCATTTACTGAAGTGCGTAACAAATATGCTGAATATTTCGTAGAATACAAATTGAATGACGTAAAGAAATATACTCGGTGATTCAATTAAATCTCTTTCGTTTAAATCTACTAAAATGCCAAGACCAAAGAATGAATGGAATCTTT
>JAAAKQ030304653.1:0-10113 GCA_010016005.3 Zanna intricata
CCATGCCTGACCGGGATTCGAACCCGGGACCTCCGGATGAATGACCGAGACGCTACCACTCGGCCACGGAGGCCGGCATGTAGACTCTAACCTGCAAGGTAATAAAATACTTGGGCTCCTAAAGTGTACTGACAGGGACCCTCGAAAATCGGGGCGGCGTAATTTAATTAGAGACAACATTATCAAAAACATGAGTGACTTTTCAGGAGCAGAAAGTGAAAGTGATATTACTGAGCTTAGTGAGGTAAACCTTCCCTATCAAGCAATATCAGTATTCCGTAGACAAAAAGAAAAATTCAGTTGGCAGATCGATGAAATTCCAACGGCAAAAAAACGCCAATGCACAAATTATATTAAACCTAATATTCACGTACAATCACTTGGTCCATCTATTTCTGTTCCTACGTCGAATAAAATTAGTCTTCTTGAAAAAAATTGTTGAAAACTAAGGTTTTCAAACAAAAACATTAAAACCTGTGCCTATTTTCGTAACAGGTTTTAATGCAATAATTGAATTGAAATGTTTTCTGGCACAATTATTTCTTAATTGTAACATTGTTAAATACAAGTTAACGACTATGAAATCAGGCTACACAGTAAAAGTTCTGCCAGTGGATTTAAACATATAAAATTATTAAGTCAAAAATGCTTGAAAGCAATGTCAGTCACTATACATATAAACTCTAACATTGAAGTGCATATAGAGTGGTCATGCTAGGCATGCGTCATTCGGAAGATAAATCAGTAATCATTGATGAATTGGCGAAGTTAGACCACGAGGTTAGAAACGTTACTAACATTACAACGAAGTAAATCCAACAAAAGCGCCAGGAGATGATTTAATCACCGGTCAGATTCTTCAAGCATTACCTCGACGAGTGATATGTTTCATCACACTAATTTTTAATGCTGCTATTTGAATTGGTCATTTTCCTGGTACGCGGAAAATTTCACAAATAAGTGTCGCACCAAAACGGTAAAACCAACAGATGTTAAATCTTATAGGCCTATCAGTTACTTCCAGTGCTCCCTAAAATATTTGAAAAGCTCTTTTTAAAAAGAATGAAGCAGTTCGTAAATGACTAAATTCCAAATCATCAATTTGGGTTTAGGGAGAAATATGCTACTGTGGAGCAAGCAAACAGAATTGTTAACATTATAAATCATGCTCTAGACAACAAATAATACTGTTCAGCGGTTTTCCTCGATATCAGTCAAGCTTTTGACAAAGTTTGGCACGTATGTTTGCTCTATAAATTAAAAAAAGGTGTTAAACACATGTTTTCTATGTAGAGCTAAAATCTTACCTAGAATGTTGGTATTTTCGAGTTAAACAAAGAAGTTTTAACGGATTTGTTTCCAATAAAATCAGAAGTAGGTTGGTTCAAGGAAGTACTCTCGGATCCATCTTATATGTTCTGTTTACTGCCGACTTGCGAATTACGGCAGATACAACTGTTGCAATGTTTGTTGATGATACCGCAATTCTTGCTGTCTATGTAGATCCAGCTACTGCATCTCATTACATTCAAGATTATCTCTCTCTTTTCCAATTCTAGCTTACAAGTTGAAAAAAAAATGAAACAAAGTCGAAGCACGTCACATTCACCCTTCGAAAGGAAAACTGCCCAACTGTTTCTATCTTTAATATTCCAATTCCAAATTCTCAAGAATGTAAATATTTAGGTTTTCATCTTGACCTGCGCCTAACCTGGTTAAAACAAATCAAATCTAAACGAATGCAGTTAGACCTAAATTTAAAACATTGTACTGGCTAATAGGACACAGATCCCGACTCTCAGTAGAAAATAAATTATTGATTTATAAATCCATCTTGAAACCATTTTGGACTTATGGGATACAGCTGCGGTACAGCAAGTAATTCCAGTATTGACATACTTGAACGTCAGACAAACATTGCGAAAAATATTTAACATACCTTGGTATATAAGCAATAACCTCATATATAATGGTTTTAAATTACGAACCGTTTGGAAAGAAATCTCTCTGATCAGTCAACGTTATCAGAATCGTTTGCACCGGCATCTAAGTTATATGACAGTCAATTTATTGGATAATACTATCAGTGATTTTTTAAGATTACTGGGAAACAATATTCTTGATTTGATATATCGATTCAATTAGTGGTTTTAAAAACCAGCTATAGAAATAAATTTGTTTTCTTTAAATAATTAACTTTTAAGCTATAAATCAAATCACTGGATCCGCACATTCTCATTGTTTATTCCAAATTTAGCACATTTACTCATTGTTCAATTTTAATTCTGAACAGACTGTAAAGTTTCTTTTACGCTATAATAATACTATTAACTTTTTTCTTTTTTTTTTTTTTTAAAAAAAATACTATTATTACCTACTAAATTACAGACATACGTTTTGAAAAGTTCGAAAAATCTTATTTCACTAATAACTTCTAATTTTTGTCACAAATTTTTGTATTTTTTTTTTTTGTTATTATTGAATTATTATTTACTGTAAAACTTTTTTCAATCACAGGTTAATAATTATTAATAAACCAATATATTTAAGTTAAAAAAAAGGGAGAAAGGAGATGAAGTCTGATTCGAACCGATGTACCTTCTCTTATAAGATCCAAATATTTCATTAATTAAAATTTTATTTGGCTATAACTGTGGAATCAATGAAAATTAATACTGTTTATGATATTTCGTTGAAAAGTTCTCAATGAGGGCTTATTCTGCAGTTAAGGAAAATTTCAAAATCGAATTTTTTGGGGATTTTGGGGTTTTTTTTGGAAATTTTGGTGCAGTCGATTGCAAGCAAAAGGGAAGGTGCACAACTAGATGTTACAACAGTATAAATTCAGAATTTCAGCTTTCTACTGCTAATTGTTTTTTAGTTACGCGAGATACGTACGTACGTTCAGAAGTCACGCCGAAACTAGGCAAAATGAATATTTCCGATGAAATCTGTAAACCGAAATTTTTAGAGATTACAATACTTGCTTGTGTACAAGGAAGTAAAAATTAATATGCGTAGACTTGAATAAATAGGCCTATTTTCTTAATTAAATACATTTCATAACGTACGCATTTTATATGCGCATTACAGCACATAGTTCGGAATTTTATAATAATGCTGATCTATTTTTTTTTTCAGTATACCCCCGACTTCGTTACTTAAATTATTTGTTTTGAATGTAATTATAAGTTTAATTTAAGAAACTTCGGTTAAGACAAACATGAATACGTTCATTGTATATGTAATTTAACGCTTGCATTGTGTACATTTAAGTTGTTAGTGGTTTGGGTGTGTTATTTATCAACGTTAACACTAAGTATGTCTTTGCCTTGAGTCACGTTTTACACTCGGTTAATTCACCAGGACAATTAGTGCACCGGTAATTGACTTCCTGTGTAAGTAATTTGAAAGTAATTAATTTACTACTTTACAGTAAGTTTAACTTTACCCGCATTAAGGATAATAGATAGTGTTTTTGTAAGTATTATAAGATAACGAATTTACAAGAAAATTTATGCATACAATGACATTTAAAAATGTTATACCTATATAAAGTCTTTATGAGGAAATGTTTGATATTTTCAGAAGATGTTAGATCAATCAATGAGAAAAAATTTCACGTTAATATGTGTATTTTTACCAGTGGTCACTGAAATACAGATTGTTAATTTATTTCTAAGGTGATGAATACCTTTTATGGAAAGATTTTTGAACAAATATAAGTCTTTGCTTATCCAAAGGATGTACTGGACTAATAGACAAAATAATAATCTTTTATTTTATTAAAAAATTTAAAATTTGGAAAGTTTTTTAAAATGGTTGAATCTTTTGAATAATACTCCGGTTTTGTAGAATTATAATTAATATCTTCAAGTTTTTGTATATTAGTTGTAAATTAATTACAATGAAGATAATTTATTTTTAAAATAGTCTACTTCTTGCTTTTATCTTAAAATATTTTTATCTCTTTTCCCTATATGCCACTCTCCAGTTTATTAGTTATAATTTAACTATTAGTATATTAATTATTACTAATAAAAATTATAGCTTTTTTAATAAAAATGTAACTAGAAAAATTCACCAACAAAAGTCTTTAATTTCGCGTTTTTACATACTTATACATATACTTTATCATATGCATATTTTTACTTCGTCATATTCATTGAATCATCTGAAAATTAAATTTCATATTCTAAATTGATTTTATAATCTAGATGTTTCAGATATAAAATAATTCAGATTCCGTTATTGCCTTGAAAAAATTCTCTACCAATTTGGAAAATTGTTCGCCTATCAGTCATTTTAGGTAATTTAACTTTATTTTATTATTTTGGTGCAAATTAAATAAAAATTACTGACATTATACATATATATATATATTTTGTTCTTTTATTAACATAAAAGATTATATTGAACCCATTCTCAGACGAATATTGGTACGTGATATTCTAGTTTTAAACTGATTCGAAGGTCAGAACTGAAGAGGGAGATATTGTTGAGAGAGGATTGTAAAATTCTCTGGGTATAATATAATGATAGTGTACGTCTTAATGTGTGGCCAACCATCTCTAAACTGTATCTTATTTCTATTACATTACTATGCAATTCATATGCTTCATATTGTAACAATTACAGTCTCAGTAATTGAATAAAGAAGAAAGAAACAATAGGTACGTGTTGAATGTAATTCACAGTTAATACTTCTATATTCCTTGTGAAATTTAACATTATAGAGATTATTTTTCAAATAAAACAAAGCCACTTAAAACGTAATACAAATTTATTTTTTATACAAGGATATATTTATATATCGAAAAGATTACGAATTATTTTGAGTGATTCTTGGTCTATTTTTTATTTCTTTTTTTGTTACAAAAAAAAAAACCCTAATAGAATTTTAATTTTAATTCTTTTTAATATTAAATTTAAATCTATTCTGGGTTAACCTGTTTTAGCAGTAAAACTAGCGACAATTTAGATATCTTTTATGCCGGATTAAAAATAAAATTTAGATTATTAAGTGGAATGCATATCCAAATTTTAAGTCCAAGGGAGCTGCTAAAAGGAATTTAAATTAAGTGTTCTCTTGTAAACACTCCTTTCCACCTTTATGATCTGCAGAAAGAATACATACGCTAATTAATAAACCACAATTAACGATGATTAATTCCAAGGGGCAAAATGGAAAACGTTTATGGCTCATCAGTAGTACGCATAGTTGGTCTTTTAGTCGTAGAAGTGTAGCTTATGTTTATCTCAAAGGAATCTCTCCAAATGCAATAGATCTACCATAGAAAAAGTTTAAATTTCTAAATTTTTGAAAAGAATTAAAATAAGATTAAAAAATAACAAGTTTTTTTTACTATTTTCTAAAAGATTTTTATAAAGGTAAGATCAACCATTAACTTAAAATCTAAAAATCAAAAACTTATAACAATTTTTTGTTGAAATAACTCAAAATATTGTAATATTTTATGATTTTACTGAATCGTACTTGAGGATAGAGTTGGATTGTTCGGAGTACTGTATTTTTATTTTAAATTTAACATTAATCTAGAACTTTTTTTCTTTATAAAGGTAAGGGCATAAATAGATTTTGTAAGAGCGTAAATAGTTGTAAACTTTTATCCTCATTGTGTGAAATAGATTACAGTAAAGTTCAATCACATCTTGGACAAATTTTTTATAAAGTTATGAAGTTTAATATAACTGAACGTTAAATTTTTTTAATTAATAAAAGAACTTATATTTGAACTTATTCTAATTCTTGTGAAATCTTTAACATTGTATGTTAAAATGGGAAGATTTCATTAAAATCATATTTTTATCAAACTGTTAACGTACTTTTACAAACTTCATCGGCACGATATAAATTCTTAAAAAAATTAACTCTAAAAGAAATCTTAATTAAAAATATTTGAATTAAAGTACAGTAATATCTTTGTTATTATAACGTGTAATTATTTTACAATAGATAAGAACTTGTTTTACTATATGTTTTTATGCTAGTTAAACCGTTTGATTAGCGGTAAGAATCAACGTTGTAATTTGAACTAATCAACACGTTTATTTATTTTTTTCTAGAAAAGAAAAAAGTCGTAGCTATTTTATATGAGACACAATTACCGTGACTTCCAAAATCCCATTACATCGTTTAAGATGATGTACCTCGAAGTAATGAAAGAGATTAAATCAGAGTTCCATCAATCAATAATAGAAGAAGCTAAATGAGTTACAGGATCCAATTTGAAAGGCGGTATAAATTAAACGATGCACGTTTCTGCAGATTAATTACATGATGTTAAACAAGTATGTACCGTCTCATCTTAGTATTACTATGGGAGGTGAATTAGCCTTATAACATTAATCAGCGTTTCCGGAAGTAATATTTATTTTCAACAAATATAAAACTTACATAAAATTGTTTTCATTATTAATTTTTGTAATTAAAATTGGAAAATCGAATTATAGAAAAATAAATATAAATTTTACTTTTATATTTACTATTTTTTCTTTTAAATCTGTTACTACATGGTCCTTTAATATATGTATTTTCAAAAGCTACTTCAAAGATTTTCCATTTCTTAACAAACTTTATGAATTTCAAATAATTTTTTTTTTTGTCTGGGAAGAATAGAAATTGTACTCCACTATTTTATTTTCTTCAAATTTATTAAAAAAAATGGAGTACTTACACACATTATTGTTTTTATGGAATAATGGACGTATTCTATGTTTTTAACATAAATACATATAGAAATAAATAATTCCTAATTACAATATCCCACTTCATATCCATATAAACTATATTATTGTACGGAAATTTGGCTCATCATATTTACAACTAACTATTCCAATGAATAAACGACATTGATAATTTAAGTATATAAATTTAGTAAAAAGTTGAATATTTTTGACTGAATATAACCTGGATTTTCTAGTGTCATTAAGATTTAGATATATGCTACAACTTAACTGACTGGTGGGTCGATTGTAAAAATAATTGAAAAAATTATGAGAATTTACAGTTAAAACAAAAAGCTGACGAACAGAATTTTAACACGTTCCTGGCATTGGTTACGAGTATTTGTTCTTAAACAATCAAATAATAATGTTATATGAAAAAAACCAAAAACATTTTTAAAAATTCAAAATATCGATATTTTAAAAATTTTTATCGGCTCCCACACCATCAATATTGATCGCAAAGTACAGGTTTGTTGTTTTTTTCGTCAGTTGCACTTATAATATTTCTAGGAAGAAATTTTTTAAAAATCGGTTTAAAAATATGCAATAAATAAAAAGTTTGCATTCATTCGATTTTTGGGGAAGGAGGAATTTTGGGAAAAATGTATTTTTAAATGGTAAGATAAGCATGAATACATGCACTAAGCTTAATACAAAGTGTGGTTATTTTGGAAAATTTTTGAGAAAATTGACCCTCAAAAAACTATCTACTCTCACACCCTAGGAGATATTGACCCCCAAAGTTTTACCAACAAATACTCCATAAGTACAAGTTTCTAAACAAAATTTTAATCAAAATTGCAGTCAAACACGCCAATTCCCATACATATGTTATGTATGAACATAAGCCCTTACTTTTTTTTTGTATTTTGGGGACCCGAGATCATGAAACGTCAAGAAATAAAAAGAACCGAACCCCATTTCTTGACTAAAAGAAAAGCTGTTAACAATATTGTAATACTTTTGTGGCGTTTACTATTTATTCTCATATAGTGGATAAATAATAAAACATGAACATAAGGAAAAAAAAATTTTTTTTTAATTCAAAATATCGATATTTTTAAACTTACCTTACCATACCACTTTACCAAAATTTCCTTCTTGCAGTATAACTGCGTTTTATCAGCTGTTTTTGCCAGCCAAGAAAACATTTTCAAAAACTTGTCATTATTTTAGATTTTTTTTTTTTGGATAGCTTAATTTTATTTAATTCTTCAGTATTTTTTTCTACAATTCCTGTTATTCCAATATTTTATGAAGATTTCCTTGATTAAAACTATAAATAGGAAATATTTTTATATTATTTCCTTATATTAGTCTAACCTCCTCTTTTCTTAATAAGATCTTTCTCTTTTTTCTGTTCAGATTCCAGAACTACCATAAAGTATTACTTCAGATGGTGAATGAGGAAAATGTTTGAATGTAAACAAAGTGTAGTCTTGCACAATCTCAGATCGACCATTCCTGAGATGTGTGGTTAATTGGAACCAAACATGTTTGGTTTCAATTAGTCAAACCGGTGTTCTTTGAAAGAACACCGGTATCCACGATCTGGTATTCAAATGACGATCTAATATTCTAATCCAAATAAAGTAACTCGCTTTACTAGTATTTCATCCTTAAAACTTTCGACTTCGAAATCAACCGATATGCGATTCACTACTAGACCAACCCGATGGGTTCTCAAGATTTACAAATGTGTAAATTAATGTACAGGTAAAACAACTTTATTAATGAACTTTATCTTTTATTTTATTATTTTTATGATTTAATTTTTTTATCTATTTAATAAATTTAGTTTTGTTTAAATAAATTGAATACAACAAATTTACAGCAAAATTTGTGTGCTTTATAAATAAACAAAAGAACTTTTCAAGATTCTCTTGAAAACAGAGATGAATTTAAAAAATTAATACAACATTCTAAGTTTCCAGAGGGAGAAAGTTCATACCTGAGTAAGTGGATGGAAGAAAAGAAACAACTGAATGAAAGAATAAAGACTTTTGCGAAAAAGCTTCTGTCTGTATAAACTTGATCCGTAGTGATCAAAACAAAATAAAACCAAGGACCTACTGTTGTTATTCATATCAAACGAATTTGAAAAAAACGATAACATTTTTAGGGCTTTTTAGAGTTAAAAAAAAAAAATTGTAAGAATTTATATTAAAGTTAAAATTGTTTTAAAGTAAATTACAAAAAAAAATGCTTAATTTTTGCTATTTATAATATCTTTTAACTTTAGATTTAAGGAAAACATAATATTACAAGTTAGTACATTATTTGCTATTTCTTTTATTTCCTGTCATTATTTCCTTTTAATTTTTTCTATTAAATATGTTCTTTCAAATGGAGAAAGAAACCTTTTCTTTAATATACTAATAACATTCACGTTGCCAAAGCTGGCTAGTTGGATGACCGTACACTAGTAAAATTATGATTATGTATTTAATTATTAAATATCTCTTAAAGCCTAATAAAAATAACTCATTATTTATGTCTAAATACGGAAAACCCTTTTTTTAATTGCTTACAAAATCGTTTATATCCAATAACATAATATGTAAATAAAAATACATCTGAAAAAAATTAGCATATACGATCGTTTTCATTAATTTCTTTTTTAATAAAATCAAGTCACGCATGGCTAATCTTACTTTAAAAAAACAACGGGAGAATAATCAACGAAAAAAAAGATTAAAAAGGAAAAATGCACATATATAAATATATATGTACATACAAAAGATTACAAAAAAGATATTTGCTTCTTATGGTTGTAAATACAAAAAAGGTTTGTTGACAAACGTCTTTACAACTTTCCTCTTTCCACTGACCTGTAAAAAGAATTTTAACATTTAAAACATTTCAGTTAATTATAGGCAACTCCTGCTGATTTGGTGAGTGAACAGCTGAGAACACATCGGATTATTATCAGTCCTTAAACTTGTCAACAGCTCACGAAATGCATTAATTCAATGGAATGGAGAAAGCAACCAAAGTGAATACAAAACAGATGTTTGCTTTTAAGAATTGCAAAGGAATATGTATAATACTGATAATAAATTACTGTTATTTAACTTTGACAAAATATTACAGCAATCTTATATGATATTTTAAAATTTTTAACGTTTATTTAAATTTATATTTAATAATTGATATTACTTTAGTGTTTAAAATTGAATATAAAATAAATTTTAAAAAACTTAAATCTTTTCATGAAGATTTCTGAATAAAGGTTAAATTATTTAGATAAAAATTATGTTGCAGTCACAAATATTACAGGATACATATCTACGAGGGTAAGTCAATTATTATCCGCAATATAGTTATAAAATTTTATTGTAATCAAATAGGAAACTTACAAGT
>JAAAKQ030304686.1:0-10113 GCA_010016005.3 Zanna intricata
GTCTGGGACCAATTTCATTCAATTTTTCAGTTCATTTTAGATAAAATTTACTGAATTTTCCACCTTATAAACGGCCTCCAAATTTCAATATGACTTTATTATTACAGGGAACTGAAATCCGGGGGTTCGCCAGCTGTAACTCGTTAACAAAGCGATTCCGGACCTATTTTTATAGATCCGGAATTTTTTTCTTATTTTTGGATATAAATTCACCTCCCGAAGTTTCTCCGTTTCTTCCTGAATCACCTTACATATATATAGAAAGAGATTTCTAATTGTTTAATTTAATTACATCTTAAAAAAAATTCATATAAATCTTAATTAGAAAAGTATATTATCATATTTTCAACTTTAAAGTGCAAAAAGATAGTTAATTTCAATCGTTTAATAATATTTATTATTTATATTATTAAATTTCACTCAAAATAGTTAATTTAAATACATTATTTTCTTAAAAAACCAAATTTATGTAATAAAAGTAAAACGCTGCCTTCTTGTCTGTTACCACAAAAAATCATGCGAACCGTACAACCGTATTTTATGGAACTGGGAAGTTGATTTTATATTGACTACGGTTGAGTTTCAACAATCCAAAACTTTTTTAAATAGGTCTAAGAGCTGTTTAATTAAGAAGTTAATTAAAAATTAGAAAACTACAAAACCGATTTATAAAGCATTTATACGTGTATTATAAAGCATTTAAATTGTTTTTCCTAAATCTCGAATCCATCATATCATCTATACCTTCAGAATGAAATAGTGTTTTCTAAATTCAAAAACTATTGGACCGATTGCATTCATTGTTCAGCTAGCCTCTCAAATTTTCCCATCTCATTGGCTATTATACGTGAGATTA
This sequence comes from Zanna intricata, assembly GCA_010016005.3. NCBI lineage: Eukaryota > Metazoa > Arthropoda > Insecta > Hemiptera > Fulgoridae > Zanna > Zanna intricata. The sequence goes on from JAAAKQ030304686.1 coordinate 857, forward strand.
TTATTATTATTTTTTTTAACGTCTCGTCAATCATTCTACCTTTTTTTATAAGGTAATTTTTATGACAGATTTTTAAACCAAAGATGGAGTTTTCAAAGTTTAGTATTAAATTGTATGTTAAGTTATAATTTATCTCTCCTGTTAAGGAATTTAATTCAAATCTTCTTAAATTCTATAACCTACGGTAGGAATTCTGAAAAAAATATTTTTTTAACTTTTAACATTTAAAAATTTCCATGAATACGCAAAATCAGTAGAATATCCATATTCGTTAGATTAATATGTGATAGAATGTTTGAAATAATTTTGCTATTTTAATATATTACCGAAGACTTGTCAATAGTCAGTTCATATGATTAATTAATCATTGAAAAAAATAAATTCTGCATCAAAGAATAAGCCATTTTATGAAGAAAATTGTCCGTTTAATACTATGCTACGTCTTTTTAACATAGAATCTATCTATGTTAAATAGATTTCTTTAATATATACGATTTCTTCTTTCGTTTGTTGAATTAGATTAGAAAAGTAGCTTTATTTTGAAAATGTGTATTTGTAGATTTTGATCTCTATGTACAAAAATTAAAAATATACAAAATATTTTGTTTTTAGTTTGAAAAAATTGTTTCGTTAAAATTACATTATAATTATTTTTTATAAACGTAACTTTAGAAAGCGAAAAATTAAGAAAATATTGTTACTTTAAAATACCTTTTTGTGATACTTTAAATCATGGGTTCTCAAACTTTTTCGACCTTCCGCCCTCTTATTATAATAAAATTACCGCCTCCTTTTCAGAAAAAAAAACATACCAACTCCCATTCTTGAAATCAATAATGTAGCCCATAGTTACCCAACTTTTTTGGATCATAGCCCAATTTTTCAAATAGTGGTTTGATGGTATCCTTCTAAGATAAAGTATACTATTTTACATATAGTAAAAAAAAGACAGATTTTTAAACTTACTTTATTAAAAGAAATTAACAATGTTGGTGTAGTGCTCAAATTTTAATTAAAAAAAATAAATTGTTAAACAAAAAAAATTATAATATTATTAATGAGAAGGCCCTTGGTGTAACAAAAATAATTTTTCCATATTTGCCATTAGCAATCTTAAATTGTCGCGTTTCACTATAAGAATCTATTTATTTTTGGTATATTATAAAATATTAAAAAGTTCTGAAAGTGTGGGAATAATAATTATAATAATAGAGTGACTAGTAATAATAAAGGCAGATGTAAAAACTACTGAGAAACTGTAAGTGAGTGTCGTATGTCCTTTCTGAAAATCGCTGTCGGTGACCGCCCGCGCGCGCGCGATTTGGTAGATGAGGCGGCAATGGTGTATAGAAGGCGAACGAGTAAATTTGCGAGATTCGAGGAATTACGATCGTGAGTGGGAGACTGCGTATTTCCTCCCGCTATGGTAAATGACAGGACCGTTTGAAGGATGGTAAAAATGTGTTCTTTTTGCTAGGACCGCGTGTAGTCGGTATAAAAGTGTATAAATTTTTGTTTATGGTGTTCCGTATTTTGTATGAAATTAATTAGTAGCTCTTGTATTGAACTTAATTTGTATGAAATTAATTTTTTGTTAACTTTTTTTTTCTTCTTCCCGGTCTCGCGCGTGGGGCCGTGTTGTGTCGCGGGAGTTTACCACAGACAGTGATTCTCGGGACCATGGACATTCGAAAAGTATAACTGTGTTTTTAAGTACCTAAGGGTCAGCGGGCACTATCTTATTTTTTAGAAAGCTCGGAAGATAGGTTTAATATAAATTAAATAAGAATTGGAAAGATATTATGGCCAGAAATATATCTAACTCGATATATTATTTTTTAATTTTAAAAATCTTTGAATTCAAAGAAGGTATGGGCGGCAGCCTAATGTTCCTTTTACAGAGTTCATCAATCATTACAGCCCACGGGATGCTGTCAAATATATTGCGGACATTCAGGAGCACCATCAGAGTATCCTTCTGGTCCTCCAAGTCCCGCTCTGCGCGCCCCGATCCAATCAGTAACCAACCTTAGGGTGTTAACTGTTGATCTACCTTTGGAAATCCGAGCCGCATCCGTTCAGGTCCACGTGCACCCTCTACCTCAACAAGAAGTCTCTCTGCCACCATACATTCATAGATTTTTTTTCAACATGGGAAATAAACAAATGGGTCTATAGCTTCAGGTTGCAGCCACCGTTGAAGATTTTGGGATCAGAATTAACTTTTCTCTCTTCCAAGAACTGCACCTGCAATGGGAACTTGACCACTAGTCCGTTTATCAAGACGCGGGTGAAACAATCGGGCAGAGGCTTTTATCAGAATTTAACCGAGCCGCCAACCAATTCATCACATCCAGACCAAATCTACGGATCTCTGTTGTGATAACCTTTTCTGAGATCTACTCTTTCTGACTCTGTTGTATCAAACAGATCTCGAATAGCACTCCAAGTCCGATCTCCAGTGAGGCGTGGTAAAAATATTCCAAATCTTTTCATCAGTACTCTATAAGCGAGCTCCAAAGAATCATCGTTCAACTCTTCCGTTAACCGCTTCCAAGAATCTCGTTTTGCGAACTTTATAGGAGCTATAAAGTCCGCAAAACAGCTATTAACGCAGTTTCAACTCTATCCGTTTCTTCTCGGTGGTCTCTTCTGAAGCGCTGATAACTTCGCCTTGCAGCTAAGGCCGTGGTTATCTATAGCTGCATTCCACCAATGTGCCTTCATTTTTCGTAAGTGATCTTTCGTTGCTTCCCAGTCAGCAACTTTGGGTTAAAAACTCTCTGACAACACGTTGCATCAATCGCAGAACTGGTTCCTCTCCCGATAAAGGGGACCACTTGAGGCGTATTAATCGTAAATAGATCTAAGTACCACACATCGCTGCTAGCTTATAACCCCTACGGGTCGACTTGGTCCCTTCCCCTCACCATAACACACTCCGCACCAAAGTCACTGGAGAGGACGATCGGTCTCCCCGCAGCTCTGATCAAACTTCGTAATTGTGCAGAAAATTCCAAAGTTTTCCTCTAAACAGTTGGTAAGCTATATCCGCATATAATCACACACATAGACAACTGCCACGAAGCCTCTTCATTTTTTAATCTCAATTATTGTGCATCGATTAGAAATCCTTTTGACCCCCCCACATCTTCCTCTGAGTCGACCCATCTTGACAGAACATTGTACTGACGTTCGATTCCGTGATTAATAGAAAATAAAAATTACTATTTATCCCAGATTTCCACACCAGTAGATATATTTCCGCCCTTCTATTAGCATTTATAAGAATAAATTTAATTTTGGTGAATTGTTACATACCCGGCCTCCGGTCCGGTGCCTAAATCCACCGCAATCTAAGCACTTCAGTGGTTCCCCACAATCTCGTATGTTATGGTTAGTCCCCCGCACCTAAAACATAGGTTGCGGTGTTTAGGCCGCCTACATTCTCTCGAGTGATATCCATAGCACCAACAGTTATTTAATTTTATCTCCTTGAGTAAAACAAAATTTTCTAACGCATAATTTTAAAGGAAGTCAAAAGAATTACTTACATTGAGTAGAAATGTACCTACCCTTAATATGGTTTTTTAGCACTTGAACAGAATATATACTATTTTGATTGATATTTATGTTTATCTCTATCCAGACAACGAGAATGAACAGTACGAAATATATCATCTGTTTCTCAACCTGTTTCAAAGATGAACAGAGAAAATAGAAGTTACGCGTAGTCTCTGTTTTAGATATGAGTTTTTTTATTTTTCGGATATCATCGTAAATATTAAAATGTATCTGAATTTTTAATAAATTTTGTAATTATTCGGTAACTTAATAAAAAGATTACCTTCATTTCAAGGAAGATGAATGTCGGCACAAATCGAAGTTAAATTAATAAAACAAATAAATGCCAACTCCCTATGTTGAATGGAAGTAAAACTTAAAAAGTTTAACATGAAAGTTATTTTTTTTTAATTTTAAATCTGATAACAGTGTATTAGTTCAGTGAAGATGACAAGATAAACATTTTCCTAACTCTAATTGCTCTTCAGTATACCTGTACGGCTACCTGTTATGCCATGTACCAGTGACAAATAGCCCAAAACTATTGTGGTTAGAGTGCTTTATCAGACCAAATGAATGAATACCTTTAACATAAACATTTTTGTTGTAAATTTACCTGTGTTTACATTTTCTAAATGAAACGTTAATTTATATAACGTTTTGTTGATCTATATTTTTATTAACATTTTGTTGATCTACGCATGTATACAACTTTTAATATTTAAGGGATTTTTAAATTTCAAAGCTTAAAAAATTCTGATCTTTTTTGCTCTCAAAAGTTTTATCTTTGAGATAAATATATAAATATATATTTTTTCGGTAAATCGTAATCAGGATATCTTTGTCAGATGATAGTCAGAATTAATATCTACAGCTGGTTAGATATTCTATTCACGTTTAAAAACCATCCTCCGTAAAGAAATGATGTGACAATTTTTTCTATAAATTGATATATTTTCAAGTATTAGATAAAATTTGATGTTTGTAAATAGTAAAAAATACGGATTATTTAGATATTTTTATTTATGTATAATTTTATTTTATTATAAAATTTGTATAAAAGTATTTTTTTTAAATCGAGATTTTTAAATGCATTTAATATCTCTTAACTGTCATTTATACTAATGAATCAAAAATAAAATGAAAGTAACTATTTCAATTTTTTCCTACATGTATTCAATTAAAAACCACCTTTCGTCTTACGTACGTTTCCCACCAATAGAGGTGAGTTCGTCCCATACCAATATTCTCGAGAGTAATTCAAGTGCCAACTGTTTCACTCCCTCCATCAAATAGATTAAATCAGTAGGTAGCAAAAGCACATAATCAAAAAACCTCATATCAAAAAGTAACACGAGGTCAGATCGGGTGACTTTGGAGACCACTACAACAAAGCTGTCATTGGTTCCACACCGATCCAGCGGCTATGGACATTAGCCGCTAATGTCACTAATGTCACATTCAAGGAATGCCGTAAAGAGTTATGCAGTGAGGAGACCACTATCTTATTGTGAAATGAAATTCTCTGATTTATTTTGCAGTAGAAGAAAGACACATGTAGCAGAATGTACATATAAGAAACTCCAGTTACGCTTGGTTCAGCGAAAAAGAATAGTCCGTAAATATGCTATCGAGGTATTTCACGAAAAAATATATAATTTTGAGGGGTCCCTTCCACATTGCTAGTGTTCATAGAGATTTTTTTATCTCCAAGGAATCGTAGAAACATTAAATTAAACGGTAACTGTAGGAACATGATGTTCCTACATTATGTATATTAACGTTTCTACTAAGATGAAATGTTGACTCATCACTAAACGCAATACGATCAAGAAAATAGTTGATCTTCAAGCTAAAACATTTCAATTGCGAAGTCGTTAAATACAGCTCAGTCGGTATGCTTCAAAGTCTGTAACACCTACAAACGGTGCATACTCAAATACGTATTTAAGCGTTCTTTAAAACAATTCATTTTATATTCACTGGCACCGCTAACTTGCGGCTGGCTTTCTTAATCGATTTTTTAGGGATACCCAGAAAAGACAACTCCTATATACGTATTTTTTCAGACAGCCTTAGTCATCCCCACGCTTTCCTTTATAGTCATCCAGTCCTTTCAAACTGATCATGCTGTCGACGAATACTGTTGTCGCTTAGAGGATAACACTTAATTTTTATAACGAAAACACGTTAAACTGTTACCCCATTCACATTTAGCAAATACAAAACGCTTTTTGGTCAGTAGTGGCCATCTCTGATAGTGGTGCTTTCAAGTAGAAAGATAAGAAATCAATCTATGGCCATGCAGTTCAAATAGTTTTTCTGTTTGATTCTAGTCTTGAATCAATACTAACCACTCCTCCAAGAGATCTAACAAATTAAAACCCCCTATATACTTTTTGTACATAAAATAATCAGTTATGAAATTATATTCGGAAGATATAAATGATTAAGTATTTATTACTTAAATATTATTTTATTAAATATGGAACGTTTCTATGATCTCTTATATTGCTCTAGAAGCTCCTAAATCGTAGAAAAAATAGTAGTTGTGTTTTATTTAGCATGTACGACCAAACAAACTTTAAGAAAATTTAAGTTTTTTTCTTTATTAAACCGTAATTGAAATCAGTCTTAACTTAAAATTTCTTCAGAATGAACCATTTAGTCTTTACAAAAAAATACTTTCGGTCATTTATAAGAAAATATTTTAACAAAGAAAAATAATTTTAAAAACCCATAAAATTTACAGTATTATAATATCACATAAATAATATTACATAGTAAATATTTTAAGTTCTGTTTCAACTGCCCTTTTAAAAAATTGACTTAAATAAGTTTTTAATTTATAATATATAACAAAAATTGATTGTGAATATAAGTCTATAAAACATCAGTTAATGCAATTATTGTAATTAACACATTAACCTTTTATTAGTTAAAAATGTAGAGGTCTTAAACCCAATTTGAGAGAAAAAATTGTTGTAAATTACTTTTAGTAGAAAAATGATCGATATCTTTAAAGTATTAAGATTTTCAGTTTGGTAATTTGTTAATCGAACATAGTACAGTATGAAAATAGAAACTGTAAAAATACACAATAATTTTTTTTTGGGGGGGTTAAAAAAGGAAAAGATTGGGGTTAGATTTTTGTTAAAAAATCACAACTCAAGGAACTACTAAAAATGTTCAGGATTTTGAAGCTTTTCATTGTAAAAGTTTTTATTGTTTTTAGTACGCTGATTGTATGAACATTATTTAGTAACAGTTGGCAAAATTTTATATACAAACCAATCATATTTTCGTTTTTTTTTTTGTGGCATTGATAACAGGGAATTGACATGGGGCGCCGTCTTCTTCGTTTAGTCTTATATTTATTCATGTGAGGTGGTGTTAGTTGCCAGTCCAGCTGCTGTTTTTGGCGCCGAGCGGATCATGTGATGCGCAGGCTGGATGCGCGCCAACAACTCTCTCCTGCTAAATAAAGAATCATTTTTTTTTACTGCTAAATATTAACTTATAATCTCTTCTTTTTTTTTTAGTAAATTTAAGGAATAAGTAAAAATATAATCTAAATAATAATAGTTAAAAAATAATAAATATAAAAATAATCTAGGCTTAGAAATTAAATTAAATCATCTATAAATTTGTTAATAACGGACTGCTTCTGGCGTGTGAAAGTCGGCTGAGAAAGAGTTTCCGTGCGCACCATCATTGCCGCTCTGCGCCAATAATAGCTAAAATTGTAATGTGACCACATACACAAACAAACAAACAAACCCACGCGCCATCCTTTTTTATAGAGAGTGATTCTAGAAAAAAGACAGTCCTATGACCTGCCAAAAGTTTTATATGGTTTATAGAGAGTGATTGTTTTAAGTGTGAAATATTTCTCCTTGTTAGCATATGTAAATTTTTTTGAATTTGTTCATATGCGTAAAAATTGGTGAATTCAGATAATTATATTTCTGTGGAATGCTTTTTTTTATCATTGCATCATTCATTTAACTAATACCAATTATCCAGTTTGTCTACGTAGAATTATATGTATACTCGAGCAATTACGGCCTTAAGCGCCTTCTACGAGTAGCGGTTTTCCTATTTGTTCTTAATCATATTCTGTAATATATTCTTTTTTTTTGTGCAGTAGTGTAGTAAGAACTTCCTTAGCATCATTTCTCTAGAGCGATGTTGCAAAATGAATGTATGGAACCAGTCAAAATATGAGCTATGTTTTATTTTAATATTTCTGGACGTTTCATGATTCAGGGACCCCCCCCAAAAAAAAATGGGGTCATTTTCTTATATCCCTTATGAAGGTGTGCTGGCGTGTTTAAAACTTAATAATTTTTACGATATAATCAATTTTGATAAAATTTCGTATAGACTCATGTATGTGTAGCAATAAATGTGATTAAAATTTTTTAGTCAATTCTTTAGGGAATGGGGTAGATAGTTTTTGGGGTAAATTTCCCGAAATTAAATTAAATTTAATTAAATTTTGCAAACCTAACCCACTTTATGTTAAGATCAGTACATTTGTACATGCTTTCCTTACAAATTTTTTTTTAATTTTCCCCAAAACTCTCCCTCCCACATAAATCGAAAAAGTTATATTTTTATTTACTGCGTATTTTAACCGAATTGTTACGTCTTACTAAGCGATGTAGTAATGCGAGACCCCCTCCCAAAAAAAAAAATACATTGGAAGCAAGTATTTGGATAAAACCGATCAAAGTTTCAACATATCGATTTTTTTTTTTTTTGATTTTTTTTACTTTTTGCATGTGTCGTTATTTTTCAACTATATAAGAAAGAATAAATAACCAGTGCTAAGAAGGTACTACAACTTTGTGGTAAATTTTCTTTTTGTATCATATATATTTTATACAGTTGAGTTCTAGTTGATCTTTTGGTGATACGTTGTTTGATTTGTCTAATGCATGTAAAATCTAACATGCAAAGTTGTAATGTATGGAAACTTAGGGAGTCGAATATTTGCAAAGTTATTGAAGCTCAAAATAATTATTAGTAAAATATGAGAAGATAATTATCTCGTAAATCTCGTTATATAATAATAGTTATATTATTCATATCGTTAATATAATCTAGTTAATATAATCTCTATTACATATAATAGTTATCCAGTTAATTGTTTTTTTTAAAAAAAGAACAAATAAAAAATTTTGTTTTTATTTTTAAGCTACAAAACTTAGCTTAAAACTTTCCGAAATGTAATTTATCTATATTTATCTGAAAATTTAAGAAATTTTTCAACTTAGTATTTATATTGGACCAGGTAATTGGTCCAAGTATTTAGTAAATAAACAAATAATTGGCCTTAATATTTATATCGGCCCATTATATTCAACTAATCATAATTTTCTTATTATTTATGTTTTCATTCTATCTCAAGAGTGCTCGTTTAACTATGTATGTATATGGTTATAGCCTTTCGGGCTGATCTAGTGGTTAGCCCAACATCGAAAATCAGCTGATTTCGAAGTCGAGAGTTCTAAGGTTCAAATGCTAGTAAAGGTAGTTAGTTGTGTCATTTAATTATGTCATATTATTTTTATAATATTATTATTTAATTATGTCATAGTAAAGTATTGATATTTGTTTAAACATTTTAAGGGGTATTTAGTAAATAATGGACATTTATCCAGCATGTTTATTTCGAAAAGGTTCTA